>WNGS01167840.1:8649793-8682654 GCA_020271785.1 Procambarus virginalis | reverse complement strand
ACGAGAGGAGAGGAGAGAGAGAGAGAGAGAGAGAGAGAGACGACCTTCAAATTTGTTAATTAAAACTCCAGACTGCTTGTGCATCAGGCCAAAGATCAAAAGGAGGTCACTACCATACGAAAGAGGCGAGCGACCTCTCGAGTACATATCAAGTAGGCTTCAAGCAGGCACCCAGCAGGCTCCAAGCAGGCTCCCAGCAGAAACGTACATGAATAATTAACAAAAAAAAACTCCCAGAGTGCAGTATGCCACCCGCAACAGAGTCCATACCCCAACAGTAACAATTTACTGTTCCAAATCCTTTCATTTTAGAGACCTGCTGCTACTCGCCTCGGAATATCAGTGATCCTGGAAGAAGCACTGGGTTACTGGAACCTAATTTATACCCCATGGTCGATTTGGCTGAAGTAAGGAAAACAGACTTTATTCGACTGGAGAGCACTAGTTCTTACAAGAAGCAGCTATATCTCCAGATCCTCATAGGTTACCTTGAGGTGCTTCCGGGGCTTAGCATCCCAGCGGCCCGGTCGTCGACCAGGCCTCCTCTGGTAGGTAAGGTATATATAAGGACCTTATACTACAAAAATCATCAAGGTTCTCTGCCGTATCTTACTACAGCCACAACTTCGGTAGGCAAAGAAAGTTGAAAGAAATACGCAGCAGGCACCTAGCAGACACAAACCTGCTCTCATCTCCCACACTCTCACAACACGTAATGATTGTATATAAACTTTCTAAGTCTCCTCAAGTGGAATTTCTTTGCGATAAACGACGGAAAATTGTCCCCATGAAGGCGTCGTCTCGTCACGACGAGTGCAAAATGAGGCACAGGAACCCTTAGAGCTGATAATATTATTCACGTAAGAAGTCAGTTTTCTTGGGGGTCCCTTACCTAAGGAAGGCTTTTTGAAACTGGCAGATGGAATAATTGGACGGAAGCTTCTTTTTGTTAGGTTGGTGAAGTGCCGACTGTTGTGTGGGCCAAACTTTTTTATTTGTGGGGGAAGGATGGCGGTGTGTGGTTTATTTTTCTGAAAGAGAAGAGGATGTTGCTTTTGTATCCATCTAGTTGTGCTTGCGGGAGGACGAGTCACTGCTCTTGGGTCCCGCCTCTTAATCGATTGGTGTTTTCAGTCGATACAGTTATTCAGGTATTCAGTTAATCGACTGGTGGTGTTCCAGAGCCTATGGGCTCTGGTTTTATCTGCATCTGAAGATATGTATAGAGTGTGTCTTCACTAACCAACCGGTTGGGCTGGACGGTAGAGCAACGGTCTCGCTTCACGCAAGTCGGCGTTCAATCCCCGACCATTCAAGTGGTTAGCCGACATTCCTTTAGCCCCCCCCCCGTCCCAACCCAAATCTTATTCTGACCCCTTGCAAGTACAATATAGTCGTAATGGCTTGGAGTTTTCCCCCTGATAGTTCCCTGTCTTCACTATATCAGTTCTTAGCTCATTCCAACTGTTCACTACTCTGACACGAACCATCTTTTTCTCCAGTGACTCTGTAATTTATTTGGGTACTTAGTCCCCCCCCCCCATATGTCCTCTCGTCCGTGGGCTGCCTCTCTGCTGAAAATGTGCAGAAACGAGGAAGAAATGTCGAAATAAGACGTTGTGTGGGAAGGTGCTTACGGGAGAGAACAGGGTTGTGTATTGGTTAGAGTATTCTTTATGTACAGCATACGAGTGAGTGTGTTGGCAAGTGTGTGTGTGTGTGTGTGTGTGCATTGGAGGGGGGAAGGAGGGAATGAGGGAATTATTAGGGAAAGCGCCAAGTCATTTACGGCTATATAGCACTGGGATGGGGTCAGGATAAGGATTTAGGATGGGACGGGGGGGGAAGGAATGGTGCCCAACCACTTGTGGACGGTCGGGGATTGAACGCCGACTTGCATGAAGCGAGACCGTCGCTCTAACCGTCCAGCCCAAGTGGTTGGGTAGGCGTTGCTTATAGAGCATGGTCGAGTGGAATGTTTTATACATAAGGAATAGGCTAGCGTTTATGTCCGAGAGATTGTTTTCTTTGTTTGAGAGAGATAAAGGTTAGCTGTTTTAAGAAAACAGTTGTGTTTTGTTATTAATTGCGGAAGATGTTGTTAGTATAGGAGAGGGGGGAGGGGTGGAAGGGGAGTGGTTTGAAATATTTGAATCTGGGGGTATTCTTTGAATGGGGGGGGGGGAGGGTCAGGGTAGTTAAGTGGAGGGAGAGAGAGTGTTGTGGACCAGAATACACCTGACCTCAGGACAATGACTAAAGCTGGATATAATGACCTTCCTCATGGAATAATAAGACGGGCTCACTATAGTCGGTTCTTCATGTACATTTCGTTCTGAGAAGCTAAATCTAAAATAACAACAGGAATAATAACCTGACCAGAGTATAATTTTCTGCCTAGGGTATATTGCCTTGATCTGAATATTATGACCTCACCTGGGTATAATGATCTAATCTGAATATAATATCGAGATCTATATACTGCCTTCACTTAAAAAAAAAAACTGTTTTGATGGACAAAATTATCTCACATTTCATTTTAACTAATCTCTCAAACTGATTATCTGCGTTGACTTTGCAGCTCTGGTGATAACTTGCAATACCTTCGTTTTGCAAAGCTTCAAGGGGTTTCAGCTCTTCAAACGAATATAGCGCAAAATGCAATGGTATTGAAATCAATTAATGGACCCACGGGAGCCGGTCGGCCGAGCGGACAGCACGCTGGACTTGTAATCCTGTGGTCCAGGGTTCGATCCCGGGCGCCGGCGAGAAACAATGGGCAGAGTTTCTTTCACCCTATGCCCCTGTTACCAAGCAGTAAATAGTTCCTGGGTGTTAGTCAGCTGTCACGGGCTGCTTCCTGGGGGTGGAGGCCTGGTCGAGGACCGGGCCGCGGGGACACTAAAGCCCCGAAATCATCTCAAGATAACCTCAAGATAACCCAGAGGGATCGTAATCTCTCTCGGTCTCCTCTTGAGAGAGGACTGATACCCGTGAGTCCTTTGTACAGACCTCGAGCGTATCTGTAGGTCTCGCAGTTGTTTTAAAGTGATTCATGCTGAAAGAATTTAAAATAAACAAAAGGAACTTGAGAAGCATTGGTCTGGTAAGAGAATGTCGGACAAGTGGAACAATGTATGAGGCTACGGAACAATGTATGAGGCTACGGAACAATGTATGAGGCTACGGAACAATGTACGAGGCTACGGAACAATGTACGAGGCTACGGAACAATGTACGAGGCTACGGAACAATGTATGAGGCTACGGAACAATGTATGAGGCTACGGAACAATGTATGAGGCTATCTTTCGCGCTACGGAAGATAAATGTCTTGTAAAGTTTTGAGGAACGTGTTAGAGAAGTGTGTGTGTGTGTAGGCGATATATGGTGTATGTAAGATCCACCTCTGATGGACCCGGTGATTATACTGCAGCGCCCTTTATTTCCCCTCTCACTACCCTCTTCTCTCTGTTTCTTTCTCACTTTCTCTGTTTTACATTGTTTTTTTCACTCCCTTTCTGCTTTTGCGTCTTTTTAAAAGTCAAAATGCCCTCCCCTCCCCTCTCAATCTTATATATATATTTTTCCTAATAGTTCCCTTCCTATTTTTTTCCCCATTTCTCGCTGTCTCTTTTGTTTTATCTCCTGTTTTTGTCTCTCCTCGTCCTCTCTCTCTCTCCTGCCAGCATCAACACACCCATAATATGTATATTCTTTTTTGTTTCGCCGCCTCCATCTGTTTCTGTCTCAAGTATGTACAGACTCTCGGAGACTGTCTTATATATTGACGTAAGATTCCAGGAGACCGTCGTAAATTCTGACGCAGACTCCTTGAGACTATCATAAAGGCTGACGTAGACTCCTTGATAACGTCGTAAATGCTGACGTAGACTCCTTGATAACGTCGTAAATGCTGACGTAGACTCCTCGATAACGTCGTAAATGCTGACGTAGACTCCTTGATAACGTCGTAAAGGCTGACGTAGACTCCTTGATAACGTCGTAAAGGCTGACATAGACTCCTTAAGAATGTCTTAAATAGTGACTGTAGTCTGGATATGGTGACCGTACTTCATGTGAGCTGTGCTTCCTTTGGGCAAGCTATAGTGAGGTGGCATTGCTGTATCTAAATGCTTTTCCTGGTAGTCATGATTCTTCATATATAAATGTGTAAGTATTCTGATGTTTTGTGTATTTAGCGTTGATAATGTTCCTTTAATGTAACCAGGATGTGTGTGTGTGTGTCAAAGTGATTAATGGGGATTAAAGTGTTTGAGTTTAATCACATCCAGGTTTTTATGGGAACATTAAAAATTAATTATATATGTGTGATAATGGCCCGTGAGATGTTTCTGCAAGCTAATTGGTTGTCTAAATAAGCATGCCAGCCAATCAGCGTTTGGCATAATGTAAACACCACGCGGTACATAAACCTTCACTAGCACCTCGGCCAAGACGAACCTGCGCATGCGCCGCACTATACGCTATAATCGCTGTTTAAAACTAATTTAAATGCATAATCATGAAGCTTAGTCGCTTGCCTGATAACCTCATGCTTGCAGGCGGCGAATCACAGTAACCCGGCTGAAGATACGATGACCAAACCCACACATCAGAAAGTGGTAGGGACGACGACGTTTCGGTCCGTCCTGGACCACTCAAACGACGACGTTTCGCCCTGACCAGGGAAGTCGCTTGGCCAAGGCGACGTTCCAGCTTGATAATGGTCCAGGAAGGACCGAAACGTCGTCGTCTCTACCACCTTCTGATGTGTGGGTTGCTCATGACATCTTCATGCGTCATAACGTAAGGTGAGGGGGAAAGAGCGCATGCGCCGAGACGTGCTATGGTGCTGTGAAGGAGACGATGTGGTGGCGGCGAGTTAACAGTGCGCTTCCGTGTGTTGCAGATGGTAAAGATGATGCTGGCGTGCGTGCTGGCCTACACGCTCGCCTGGCTGCCCCTCAATCTTTACATCGTCCTCAGAGACATTCCGGGCCTCCTCGACTCCCTCACAGAGGGCACCCACATCGCCCTTTTTTTCCTAGTCCACTGGCTAGCCATGTCCCACACCTGCTACAACCCGCTCATATACTTCTGGATGAACAGCAGGTTCCGGGCCGGGTACTACCGCACCCTCAGGTGTCTACCTTGCATGGGTGGCCGGCCACACCTGGCCTCGTCCTCCACCTCCGAGGGTACGGTGGTCAGGAGCGCCATCTGCTCGAGCCGCTACGGCGCGGCGTCTAAGTGCCACAGCCGGGTGTTGGGGACCCCGGCGCCCCGTGGGGGCCCGTCCGGTGACGCAGCCGCGGCACTCAAGCTTCAGGTGTTGGGGTCGAAGCCTCCTGAAGGCGACGTCCCTCTGCTACGCCACAACCAGTGCCCCTCGACCCCCGTCTCTGACACCCAGCCGGCAAACTCCTTCCTGTATGTAGCTTCACTTCTCCCTCTCCCTCTCTCTCTCTCTTGGCTTGGTAATGTGTTGTTGCCGCTGCATGTTAATCCAGCAGGGACAGTGTAAACAGCTTTCTTAGTGCTTCTAATGTATGTAGGAGAAGAGTTTTATGTGTTGAGTGTGCTTCTTTGACAGCTTCTTATCCTTCCAGCTTCTCTCCCGCTTCACTCTCACCGTAGTGCTGCAACGCTGGCGATACAGTACACTGTAGGGCTGGTCAAGCTGCATGGAGACCAGCTATAGTAATTAGATCACGCTAACAGGCATGAAACAACGCTGCGACTACATAGAATGTGTTATGTGTTAGAGTGTGTGTGTGTGTGTGTGTGTGTGTGTGTGTGTGTGTGTGTGTGTGTGTGTGTGTGTGTGTTCATGTCGCTCATATCACACACAAACACTTCACATACGTTGCTCCAGATTGCCGCTCTCACTGCGCTAAAAATTGTCTGAATACATTAAGCCTAATGTATATAATTTATTCACTAAACTGCAGAGCGCTTTAAACGGCCTTGTATTCGAGTAAAAGTTTAATTGGTGCTTTACGGCGCTCGTAAGCACGAAGCAAACACTCAAGGTGCTCTTGAAGAAACAGACTCACTTCATCCTGCCCTCGATTCATGCTATTCAGTTTTAAATTCATCCTGTGAAACGTAACATTAATTTCTTGAAACTAATATTGTGGAATAATCCAGTTGGAAATCATCAACCGACTGATCAGGATTTTTATTATTATTATTATTATTATTGAAATCAGTTGTAAATCTTCTCACGCATTTTATAGTTAATATTATTGTGTTAATATTTAGGCACCTTCTCCCCCAGCGCCGCATAAGGCCAGGTCCTGGTAGGATGCCTCACGCTCCTCTCTTCTCCCATTTCAAACTTTTGCAACAGATAAGACTATCTTGTTGTTTATGAAAAATAGTTTGGGAACACCGGGTCACATGTTCTGTTTTGTATTTGTCTAAGCATGTGTAATGTTTGTTAGTGTTTATTTATACACTAGACCATCTATACACTAGATATTTATATACTAGACGAGATGAGAGACGTAAATGCGAAGAAGCGTGAATGGTCCCCTAGCTAATGTGCAACTGAAAACTCCTCATCCCTGAAGGATTTGAACCCAAACAGTCAGGGCTCCATGCACTTTAGCGTATCCAGTACTATACCTGTAGACCACATTGACTGTAAAAGAAAGTTGGAAGTGGTGAGACCTTTAATCTTTAACCCTTAGTTTAATCCTTAGCTTCTTCGCATTTGTGTTACTCACGTGGCCTCAACAGCGAGGTGATTAGACGAAATAAGTATCTGTACCCTAATATTGACCACCGAATAATATTGACCACCCCACTGTCGGGGGTTGGGTTAAGGGTCTCACGACTTCCAACCTTTTTGTACAGTCAGTGTGGTCTTGAGGTATATTACTAGATACGCTAAGGTGCATGGAGCCCTGGCTGTCTGGGTTCGAATCCTTCAGAAAATTTCAGTTTTATTTTGGTAACAATCTTTCTGGTAGACGTATGTTGTTGATAATGACCGAAAGGGTAAGATTAATGATTCTAACACGAAAGTTTTCAATATCTCTTATATGTTTTTCTTCACTGTCGAGGAAAGTTGAAAAATGAACTCTCCAAGGTTTATTTTCACATAATATATTATGTTCTGACGCCTAGAGATGCATTTCGCAAGGCACGTCTTACATTTTGAAAGACAAATTCACAATGCTTTAGCAAGAGCTTATGTTCTCTTGAGGTGAGGTGGCACAGGACGTGATTGAGATGAACAAGCGGATGAAACATAATGGATATTAATACACCATTATTAATAGGCTATTATTGATTGCAATCAACAACCAGTTAACACATAATTACATTCTACCCACTTCAAGGCCTCTGAACCAACACAGAGACAGTAGAAGCAAGAACACAGGCTATTAATAAATACCTATTAATATCCACTACGCTTCATCCACTTGTTCATCTCAATCACATCCTGTAAATTACGCTTTACTGATTCTCGCTTGAGACGGTATTTATCCACCTGGAGTCCTTTGTCAGCAGCGTCTACAGTCGTAGCTGAAGGCGTCTAGGGAACACCGAGACACACACACAACAGACACACAATTTGCCGCCTGATGAGAAAGTTTGGTAAACATCCTTTGAGACCCTCTGACAAGTGAACTTGTTTCGAGCATAATGATTGGTATCTGGCCACGCTTTGTTATCATGGGGGCGCGTAGTGGAGCGATTCGTTGGTATGGAGCGATTCGTTGGTATGGAATGACTCGTTAGCATGGAGTGACTCGTTGGTATTGTAGATATTTTGCGGTATCGGAATTATATTTCTCGAGATGGTAACTACACGGCGAGGTTCGCAATTTGTTAATGTTAATGAGCTAAGTTAATGCCACAGAAGCGCTTGTGTAATATTTGTCGGCAAACAAGAAACATATTCGGAGAACTGTGTTTATATGTACACTGTGTCAAATTAGTTTATTTTTTGTTATGGTCCAGGGTTGGCAAGTGATCATTCCTGAGTTATGAAACAGTGTGTCACAGCTCTTGATGAGGAGTCGGCAGCCTTCAACACATCTTCCCAAAGCTGTCTAAGGCATAGGTCAAAGCAACATTTTAGTGGGAAATAATAACCATTTTATATACTTTGGAGACATAAACAATCACAAAATAACACTTACTACACAGGAACACAAAAATGGTGTTACATTATTATATCAACGGAGTGAGCCGCGCGCAGTAGTCAGAAAAAAAGGAGGAAGTAGCTTTAGGTAGCTTATATACAGCGCCCACAACCGCAGACTCCTACTAGTGCCAGGTTCGAGGTCTCACTCTGCGCTCCCTGCTGGGATTCCCTTCCTGGAAGACGTGACACAGCTGCCGACGCCACATCGTCTAAAGTAACTTCATTGTTGCAAAAGGAACAGAAATTGTATATATATATAGTCCCCAGGACTATATGCAACTGAAAACTCACACCCCAGAAGTGACTCGAACCCATACTGCCAGGAGCAACGCAACTGGTATGTACAGGACGCCTTAATCCGCTTGACCATCACGACCGGACATAAGGAAGTGATAGCCGAAGCTATTTGAACCACTTCCCCGCCGGAACTCGGATGGTAATCATGGGCATAACATTTTATCAAATCACCTCATTCTTTGGGCTATCACTTCCTTATGTCCGGTCGTGATGGTCAAGCGGATTAAGGCGTCCTGTACATACCAGTTGCGTTGCTCCTGGCAATATGGGTTCGAGTCACTTCTGGGGTGTGAGTTTTCAGTTGCATATAGTCCTGGGGACCATTCAGGCTTGTTCGCATTTGTGTTCCTCACGTGTGCCCCAAAGAATGAGGTGATTTGATAAAATGCTATGCCCAAGATTAACATCCGAGTGCCGGCGGGGAAGTGGCTCAAATAGCTTCGGCTATCACTTCCTTATGTCCGGTCGTGATGGTCAAGCGGATTAAGGCGTCCTGTACATAACAGTTGCGTTCCTCCTGGCAATATGGGTTTGAGTCACTTCTGGGTGTGAGTTTTCAGTTATATATATATATATATATATATATATATATATATATATATATATAATATATATATATATATATATATATATATATATATATATATATAATTCGCTTCGTAAGGGACAACTCATAGGAAACTTTAAAGGTCTCTAAGTCATTAAACTACTTACGAACTCTATGACCTGACCTGGGTTCTGATCTGCATTGCAGGACTCGCTCCTCCCTCCCCCCTAGCAGTAACCATTTCACTAGCAATCACCTATAATGATTAGTTAGTACTGTAGCTTATTAACTAAGCTTCATTACTAACCATTCCCGGGCAACTCTCGTGGTGCAATTGGACGAATTTTTTCATCAAATCTTGATGCATGCTCGGGCCCCGCTGGGCCTACACATGCGAAAGAATGCTTGAATGGTCGCCAAGCCATAAAACCCTTAAAGAACTCGGTGACTCGTCCAGAGACTGGTGACAAACCGCTCACTCCAGCAGCTCTCATATCACAGTTGATAATAATCTAAGATAAAAAAATCGAACCGGAACTCATGATCAAATAAATAAAATAAAGCTAACATGCAAAACGAAATAAAAATCTTTACTACGTAGAGGACACACACACCACACACACACACACACACACACACACACACACACACACACACACACACACACACACACATACACTCACACACACACACACACATACACTCACACACACACACACAGAAAGAGAAGGCTGGGCGGACTGCATTTTCTTGGATTGTCGGAAAGCCTTTGACACAGTACCGCATAAGAGGCTGGTACATAAGCTGGAGAGACAGGCAGGTGTAGCTGGTAAGGTGCTCCAGTGGATAAGGGAGTACCTGAGCAATAGGAAGCAGAGAGTTACGGTGAGGGGTGAGACCTCAGATTGGCGTGAAGTCACCAGTTGAGTCCGACAGGGCTCTATACTCGGTCCTATCTTGTTCTGATATATGTAAATGATCTCCCGGAGGGTATAGATTCATTTCTCTCAATGTTTGCGGACGATGCCAAAATTATGAGAAGGATTAAGACAGAGGAGGACTGCTTGAGGCTTCAAGAAGACCTAGACAAGCTGAAGGAATGGTTAA
The DNA here is from genome assembly GCA_020271785.1 of Procambarus virginalis. Classification (NCBI taxonomy): domain Eukaryota; kingdom Metazoa; phylum Arthropoda; class Malacostraca; order Decapoda; family Cambaridae; genus Procambarus; species Procambarus virginalis. Next base: position 8,672,540 of record WNGS01167840.1, on the reverse strand, counting down.
TCAAATGGTTGTTAGAGTTTAACCCAAGCAAATGTAATGCAATGAAGATAGGTGTAGGAAGCAGGAGGCCAGATACAAGGTATCATCGGGGAAATGAAATACTTCAAGAGTCAGAGAAAGAAAAAGACTTGGGGGATTTATATCATGCCAAACCTGTCTCCTGCAGCCCATATCAAGAGGATAACATCAGCGGCATATGCCAGGTTGGCCAACATACGAACGGCATTCAGAAACTTGTGTAAGGAATCATTCAGAACTTTGTATTCCACATATGTCAGGCCAATCCTGGAGTATGCAGCCCCAGCATGGAGTCCATATCTAGTCAAGGATAAGACTAAACTGGAAAAGGTTCAAAGGTTTGCCACCAGACTTGTGTAAGTCTGGTGGCAAACCCGAGCTGAGAGGTATGAGCTACGAGGAGAGACTACGGGAATTAAATCTCACTTCGCTGGAAGACCGAAGAGTTAGTGGGACATGATCACCACATTCAAGATTCTCAAGGGAATTGACAGGATAGGTAAAGACAGTCTATTTAACACAAGGGGCACACGCACTAGGGGACACAGGTGGAAACTGAGTGCCCAAATGAGCCACAGAGATATTAGAAAGAACTTTTTTTAGTGTCAGAGTGGTTGACAAATGGAATGCATTAGGAAGTGATATGGTGGAGGCTGACTCCATACACAGTTTCAAGTGTAGATATGATAGAGCCCAATAGGCTCAGGAACCTGTACACCTGTTGATTGACAGTTGAGAGGCGGGACCAAAGAGCCAGAGCTCATCCCCCGCAAGCACAATTAGGTGAGTTAGTTAAATGAGTACACACACACACACACACACACACACACACACACACACACACACACACACACACACACACACACACACACACACACACACACCTATACACACACCTACTCACCTATAATAGGTGAGTACACACACACACACTTCATGTGGGCCTTGCGGGACCGAGGCTGAGTGGAGAGCGCTCGGGGGTCGTAGTCATAAGGGCCCGTGTTCAATTCCCGGCCCAGGCCAAAACAAATGGACAGTTTCTTTCACACTAGTAACTGGGGGCCCTGATAGCTGAATGGACAGCGCTCTGGACTCGTAATCATAGGGGTCGGGTTCGATCCCCGGTGACGGCAGAAACAAAATGAGCAGAGTTTCTTTCACCCTGATGACCCTGTTTTCTAGCAGTTAAGAGGTACCCGGGAGTTAGACAACTGTTACGGGCTGCTTCCTGGGTGTATGTGTGTGAGTGTGGGGGGGGGTTACAAATAGTTAGTAGTTAGTAACAGTTGATTGATTGACAGTTGAGAGGCGTCCGATAGAGCAGAGCTCAACCCCCGCAAGCACAACAGCTAGTTGCATACAAACACACACATGTTGCTCCTTTATTCATAAAAGGCTCGAGAAAACCCACAGTGCATGTTTCCAAAAAGCAATTCCTGATCTGGAAAGATGTTAGAAAGTGGAGCTTAAAGATAAAAGGCGGCCTGAGCTGTCGGTATTTTCTGCACCTGTGGCGAGGGAGAACGAAATACTTTAATCTTAGAAGGACTTGGAAGTGAAGAAAACGGCCGGAGGAAAACAAAAACAAAAAACAAAAATATCGGGGAGGGAATATTTTAAGGGATATTCTATCGGAAAGTGTCGTGTTTTCATGTTAATGGTTAAGAAAGAGATGAAAGAAAAATATGAGGCAAGATTTGACATTAAGCTTCTGATTAATGTTCAGAGATTTTCTTTGAGGGGAAAAATCTTTACAGTCGTGTCAAGCTGCACATAACGCTTCACAGCCGAGGAGTGCTAAGCTGGACGCACATTACAGCCGACGTGTGAAAGTGACAAGAAAGTATTTAATTAGCCGTCGCCGTATATCTGGTGAGACTCAGGAGAGGAAATATACGCACAGGACCCATCCCAGAAACGTAAATTGCTTAATCAATTAATTAGCCAAGGTTTCTGTGGGGAACAGGGCTTTCGAGGGGAACCTGAAGCATTAAATGGGTTTAAAGGGACTTACGAGTTGAAAAGATATATTATATATATATATATATATATATATATATATATATATATATATATATATATATATATATATATATGTGTGTGTGTGTGTGTGTGTGTGTGTGTGTGTGTGTGTATGTATGTGTGTGTGTGTGTGTGTGTGTGTGTGTGTGTGTGTGTGTGTGTGTGTGTGTGTGTGTGTAAATCACGGAAATTAACACATGATGAAAAATGTGACACTGTCAGACCTCGGAAGAAGAATTGAAACAGGAATTTCCTTAAAGGAAAAAGGAAATTCCTGTTTCAATTCTTCTTCCGTGGTCTGACACTGTCATATATATATATATATATATATATATATATATATATATATATATATATATATATATATATATATATATATATATAAGGGTTACAACATTGGTTACATGCAGGGTACAAGGCTATTTGTCACAGGTTGTAGAGTTCATAAAACTCTTCAGATGACGGGCAGGAACCATGGATGCAGTGAGCATTTCCTCTCTGGATCACCACACTAAGGCGCTGAAAGAGGAAACTGTCGGTTCTAGGGTCTCTAGTTGTTTCATTTACCTTGGAACCCAACTCCTTAAAAAACTAGCACCACTTTTACCCAAGGCACCAAGTGTCTCTGAGGCAATTGGGACAAAATTGTAGTGGTGATCAAGGTCTCTGTATTTACTTGACTTGGCTGCTTGCCGGTGATAAGCAGCACCTCCTGCCTGTGTAGCACTAAAGTCAACATAGGTATTGGATAAAGTTGAAACGCAAATGTAGTCCCACACCAACTGTCTACCATTCTTCCAGGGGTTCACCGTGATCCCGTCTGGGCGACCGACAGGCTCCTCAGAGTTGCGGGACATTAGGTAACGGAGCTCTCTCTCTGCTGGACAACCGGGTCGGAGTCGGAACCATGGCACCGACCACAACGTGATTCGGTCCCCACAATGAACCCTCTAACGATTCTGGCGCTGGCTTCGACCTCAGCCTGGAAATAGTCGAAACATTTATCTTACTATATGACAAATTGTATTCACTGACCTCGCCACGCAAGAGGGCACCGTGCACGCTCTCCGCTTAGACAATTATTTTAATCATACCCTGAAGTATATCGTCTAGAGCCACACTATCCGGATCGTCCGGATAGTGAAGGACTATCTCTGGTATCTATATATATAGCATCTCACCATCGGCCCTAGCAACATAATGTTTTATCTGCATACACCGGACTTGTATACACGCATACAACCCCAGGATATCTGAGTTGTCCTTGGCTGGGAAAAATCAGTAAGAACATGATGAGGAGGTTTCGAACCAATGTTTTGGGTGCTCTCAAGTAAGTGGCAACTGTCTAATGAGTACTCATATTCCCTGGTTTAATCATCTTTGAATTATATTGGCTACAGCATTATAAACTGATACTTCACTTTGAACACAGATTTACATAAAGGATTTCAGCATGGAAGTGATGTTTTCAAATCACTTATAAGCAGATCCGCCAAATTAACAACCCATCGCCATGCCAACGATGCCATGCAATCACTCGTGTACAAATTAATTTTCTCCTCCCCATCTGCCCTTAGAGTGCTATACAGGGCAGTAATATAGCAAAAAGTAAACACCCGCCCCCTCCTCCTCTTTCCTATTAAAAACTCTAAATAGAAAATGTGAATTGCGTTTGCAAATTATTTTACGGTCGACTAATGTGGTCATTGTGACACCCCGTCATCACGACGGCTGCCTACGTACACGGACGGCAGCGGTGTGGCGACGGCTGCCTACGGACACGGACGGCAGCAGTGTGGCGACGGCTGCCTACGGACACGGACGGCAGCGGTGTGGCGACGGCTGCCTACGGACACGGACGGCAGCAGTGTAGCGACGGCTGCGTACGGACACAGACGGCAGCGGTGTAGCGACGGCTGCCTACGGACACGGACGGCAGCAGTGTAGCGACGGCTGCCTACGGACACGGACGGCAGCGGTGTAGCGATGGCTGCCTACGGACACGGACGGCAGCGGTGTGGCGACGGCTGCCTACGGACACGGACGGCAGCAGTGTGGCGACGGCTGCCTACGGACACGGACGGCAGCGGTGTAGCGATGGCTGCCTACGGACACGGACGGCAGCGGTGTGGCGACGGCTGCCTACGGACACGGACGGCAGCGGTGTGGCGACGGCTGCCGCCAGTTCGTGCATTGATTATATTGTATAATATTGTAGACTATACCGTGGACTGACTGGTATATGAGAGGCATTATAGGAGGCTTCGTGTGCCACAACGGCGAGAGTATATACGTCAGTTCTGCGTGATGGCAGCCCACATCCATGGTACACTGCACCAGTGGCAGGCTACATCAATGGTACACTGCACCAGTGGCAGGCTACATCAATGGTACACTGCACCAGTGGCAGGCCACATCAATGGTACACTGCACCAGTGGCAGGCTACATCAATGGTACACTGCACCAGTGGCAGGCCACATCAATGGTACACTGCACCAGTGGCAGGCTACATCAATGGTACACTGCACCAGTGGCAGGCCACATCAATGGTACACTGCACCAGTGGCAGGCCACATCAATGGTACACTGCACCAGTGGCAGGCTACATCAATGGTACACTGCACCAGTGGCAGGCTACATCAATGGTACACTGCACCAGTGGCAGGCTACATCAATGGTACACTGCACCAGTGGCAGGCCACATCAATGGTACACTGCACCAGTGGCAGGCCACATCAATGGTACACTGCACCAGTGGCAGGCCACATCAATGGTACACTGCACCAGTGGCAGGCCACATCAATGGTACACTGCACCAGTGGCAGGCTACATCAATGGTACACTGCACCAGTGGCAGGCTACATCAATGGTACACTGCACCAGTGGCAGGCTACATCAATGGTACACTGCACCAGTGGCAGGCTACATCAATGGTACACTGCACCAGTGGCAGGCTACATCAATGGTACACTGCACCAGTGGCAGGCTACATCAATGGTACACTGCACCAGTGGCAGGCTACATCAATGGTACACTGCACCAGTGGCAGGCTACATCAATGGTACACTGCACCAGTGGCAGGCTACATCAATGGTACACTGCACCAGTGGCAGGCTACATCAATGGTACACTGCACCAGTGGCAGGCCACATCAATGGTACACTGCACCAGTGGCAGGCTACATCAATGGTACACTGCACCAGTGGCAGGCTACATCAATGGTACACTGCACCAGTGGCAGGCTACATCAATGGTACACTGCACCAGTGGCAGGCTACATCAATGGTACACTGCACCAGTGGCAGGCTACATCAATGGTACACTGCACCAGTGGCAGGCTACATCAATGGTACACTGCACCAGTGGCAGGCCACATCAATGGTACACTGCACCAGTGGCAGGCCACATCAATGGTACACTGCACCAGTGGCAGGCTACATCAATGGTACACTGCACCAGTGGCAGGCTACATCAATGGTACACTGCACCAGTGGCAGGCTACATCAATGGTACACTGCACCAGTGGCAGGCTACATCAATGGTACACTGCACCAGTGGCAGGCTACATCAATGGTACACTGCACCAGTGGCAGGCCACATCAATGGTACACTGCACCAGTGGCAGGCCACATCAATGGTACACTGCACCAGTGGCAGGCCACATCAATGGTACACTGCACCAGTGGCAGGCCACATCAATGGTACACTGCACCAGTGGCAGGCCACATCAATGGTACACTGCACCAGTGGCAGGCCACATCAATGGTACACTGCACCAGTGGCAGGCCACATCAATGGTACACTGCACCAGTGGCAGGCCACATCAATGGTACACTGCACCAGTGGCAGGCCACATCAATGGTACACTGCACCAGTGGCAGGCCACATCAATGGTACACTGCACCAGTGGCAGGCCACATCAATGGTACACTGCACCAGTGGCAGGCCACATCAATGGTACACTGCACCAGTGGCAGGCCACATCAATGGTACACTGCACCAGTGGCAGGCCACATCAATGGTACACTGCACCAGTGGCAGGCCACATCAATGGTACACTGCACCAGTGGCAGGCCACATCAATGGTACACTGCACCAGTGGCAGGCCACATCAATGGTACACTGCACCAGTGGCAGGCCACATCAATGGTACACTGCACCAGTGGCAGGCCACATCAATGGTACACTGCACCAGTGGCAGGCCACATCAATGGTACACTGCACCAGTGGCAGGCCACATCAATGGTACACTGCACCAGTGGCAGGCCACATCAATGGTACACTGCACCAGTGGCAGGCCACATCAATGGTACACTGCACCAGTGGCAGGCCACATCAATGGTACACTGCACCAGTGGCAGGCCACATCAATGGTACACTGCACCAGTGGCAGGCCACATCAATGGTACACTGCACCAGTGGCAGGCCACATCAATGGTACACTGCACCAGTGGCAGGCCACATCAATGGTACACTGCACCAGTGGCAGGCCACATCAATGGCAGGTCACAATAATAGCTGACTACATCAGTGACAGGCCTCATCAATGGCAGACTACATTGCAATGTCCGTGCACATCACTGGCAGACAAAATCACTGGCTGACAAAATTTATGGCAGATCACATCAATGGCAATTTACATCAATGACAGACCACATCAGTGAAGTAGCAGGCCAGGCAGCTGTAATATAATTGCAAAACCATGTAAGCTGAAAGTGATGCGATATATTAAACCTAGTTAGACGATCTGAAACTTCAATGAATTTAAATTATTATTATTATTATTATTAACATTTATATTGGTAAAATTCATACATAATCATGCTTAATCGAAATAATTAAATTAAGGCTTTTATTTCAGTGAGAATACAGTTGAAACGAGAAAAAAATATTAGTATTCTGATACTGAAGAAAATCGGTTTCAATTAATAAATAAATCCACTAAATTTTTAATAAGATACTGCGACATACTGGACAAAATTTAAGTTTACTACGTTCCTATATATTTAAGTTCTCTACGGTATTATATATTTAAGTTAACTACGTTCTAAGTTTACTACGGTCCAATATATTTTGCTTCTATTCTCAGTGGCTGTAGCGTATAGTCCTCAGATCACTCTCTGAGACTATGCGGGCTCATTATAAACGATTTGAATCTGAATAGTTGTGGTGATAATGTTTGGTCTGAAATTCATTTTAGAAATACACTACGAGATGAAAGAGGACTTTCCTCTGGAATGTTTGGAGCCAAAGTCGGTCCGGAGCATTAGTTGCATGTATGAATACATACATGAAAATGCATACACATGAAAATGTATGCATTTTCAACCTTCAATAAGGTCAGACTGGAGTATCAGTGGGATTTATCTCAGCCTTCAGTAAAGTCTGGCTGGTAATATTTAATATACTATTTTAAGTGTATTTAATTTAATATACGTTGAGTTGCAGCGTGTATTAAATGTAACGATGACACAGTAGTCACACGGCAGAGAACTCTTAATATTCCTCGACTGTGTTCTAATTGGTTAATTATCCTTTGTTGATCTATTTGACGGAAGGTGCCAGGAAAAGTTCATATACATATACAAGGAAACCTTCAGGTACAGATACTAAGAAAAGATAACGTAATGTAATAATGACGTGCATGTGTATGTATGTATGTTATATGTATGTATGTATGTATGTATGTATGTATGTATGTATGTATGTATGTATGTATGTATGTATGTTATATGCATGTATGTATGTATGTATGTATGTATGTATGTATGTATGTATGTATGTATGTATGTATGTTATATGTATGTATGTATGTATGTTATATGTATGTATGTATGTATGTATGTATGTATGTATGTATGTATGTATGTATGTATGTATGTATGTTATATGTATGTATGTATGTATGTATGTTATATGTATGTATGTATGTATGTATGTATGTATGTATGTATGTATGTATGTATGTATGTATGTATGTATGTATGTACTCACCTAGTTGTACTCACCTAGTTGTGCTTGCGGGGGTTGAGCTCTGGCTCTTTGGTCCCGCCTCTCAACCGTCAATCAACAGGTGTACAGTTTCCTGAGCCTAATGGGCTCTATCATATCTACACTTGAAACTGTGTATGGAGTCAGCCTCCACCACATCGCTTCCTAATGCATTCCATTTGTCAACCACTCTGACACTAAAAAAGTTCTTTCTAATATCTCTGTGGCTCATTTGGGCACTCAGTTTCCACCTGTGTCCCCTAGTGCGTGTGCCCCTTGTGTTAAACAGCCCCCTTGTGTTAAAACAGCCTATGTATGTATGTACGTATGTATGTATGTATATGTTGTACCTAATAGGCCAAGTTGCTTAACAAGCCGAATTTTCCTGAAATATATTTGTTATTTTTGTTCCTATGGAATAATTAAGCTTTCCATTACTGGTAATTTATGTAAGATTTGAATTTTTTTGGATTAGAGTTAAAAGTAACATTGAAATTTCATCAAACCTAACCAATTCTACCTACCATAATTAAGTCAGTAATTCATGTTCCTAATATAATATAATAATATTAACTGGGATAAATCACTTTAGAAACAAATATTTGAAAATAATGAAAATACTTTTCTTGGTATGCAAATCCGGCCTGACATACTAGGCCGAGTATTGCATTCTGGCTACTAGATACAACACACACACACACACACACACACACACATATATATATATATATATATATATATATATATATATATGTATATATATATATATATATATATATATATATATATATATATATATATATATATATACATACACTTTCTTCTGTCCTACATGGACAGGGTGAGAGATCTGTTAAACATATAGTTCAGGCAGCAAGTGGCATTGAGCCCGAGGATGCACCCACATGGACCATCTTCATCAATGCCTCTACAGGAAAATTATCTTCCCAAGCCCAATACTTTCTGATATGAAAGAGCGACGGTCTCACTTCTTGCAGGTCGGCGTTCAATTCCCCGATCTTCCAAGAGAAGGGAATTATCAGGAGAAAGCGCCAAAATCATTACGACTATATGACACTGGGAAGGAGTCAGGATAAGGATTTGGGATGGGACTGGGGGAGGGGGGGAAGGGAAGTAATGGTGCCCAGTCACTTGGACGGTCGGGGATTGAACGCCGACCTGCATGAAGGGAGATCGTCGCTCTACCGTCCAGCCCAAGTTCCCGACCATCCAAGTGGTTGGACCCCATTCCTTCCCTCCGTCCCATCCCGTGCTATATACTCGTAATGGCTTGGCGCTTTCCCCCTGATAGTTCTCTTCCCTTCCATCCCGTCCCTTCCCAAATCCTCATTCACTTATCTTACAAGTGCTGTATGGTAGTAATGGCATAGCGCTTTCTCCTGGTAATGACCTTACCTACATTTCGACCGATATACAGCTGTAATACAATTTGTATTTAATAATGCTTAGATGTCTTGAAACATCATATAGTGATGTAGGTGAGGAGTCACAATAACGTGGCTGAAGTATGTTGACCAGACCACACACTAGAAGGTGAAGGGACGACGACGTTTCGGTCCGTCCTGGACCATTCTCAAGTCTTCATTTTCTAGTGTGTGGATTGGTCATCATATAGTGTTATTTTGTACCAGATCATTGATTTACCTGTCGCAACGTCCCACTGTTCATTACCGAAGAGATGTAATCAGTTTCTGAACAAATATCATACTGCCATATTAGATGAAAATATGATAAAACTTTATCCATTCAATAAAAAGTTGACTAAATTGCCTATAATATGTCTAAAATTCGGACATAATGGAAATGCTTCATTAAAAGCCGACAGAAAGGTGATTTGGCAAATGATTCTATGTTCAATAATTTTAACTGAATATCTTGATTATAGAGACACGAGTCACAAAAGAACTCTTGATTCAAGAATACTGAACGCTATCTTCTCACGGTACTCTTCAAAAGGTTAATTTGTATTCGTTCACTATAACAGTTTATCAGTATATTTCACACGAAGGAAATGCCTCATTTTCTAGTGATGGAAACTTTCCAGAATGTGGAAATGATTGACAAGGAACAGCTTGAAACCTTCAGAGAAATTCTGGTAGAAAGAATGAAACTTTAATGAAGATGCCAATCATCGAAACCTGAACAAGTTTGGATGCCGCATCCCGAATGATACAATCAAAGAGAGAAGCACCAATTTACCTTCATGAAGAATGAGTTTTGGCTCTTCTTGCTAATGCCGCATTGATTGCCAAGGTAAGTTGCGAAAGTTTCCAGTTCCTAACGAGAACTTTCTGATGGTATGAACCCTCATCTAGGTGCTAAAATTTATGACCTTTCGGAGGCCCAGTAAGACCCTTCATGCTTTAACCAGCAGAATTTTTGAAGCGGTTTCTACCATCCAGATGTTGAAGCCAGCTGTTTGGAAGAACTCTGTTAAGTATGGCAGTCAGAGATATTCGACCCAAAGCTGCCCTACATAGTTTCTTGTCTGGAGCAGTAAGATAGGGTTTTCAGAGAGGCATGGCAAGGACACAACAACAGGGAGGACAACAACAGAACACAACAACAGAACACAACAACAACACAATCGACTTGAGAGTGGTCCAAGACGGACCGAAACGTCGTCGTTCCTTCACTTTCTAGTGTGTGTGGTTTGGTCAACAGGGAGGAGAGTACAGGTGCAAAGAAGCGGCAGCTGCTTCACCAGGAAATTAGCAGAGCTCCCTCCGCTTGTTCTATGACCAGACACAGCTGTTCACGCTCAAATCAAAAGCTATTCTTATGTAATTCGACAAGGAAGACAAAACAGTTTGTCATCATTGTCCACTAGATAGAAGGAGCACAAATCTTTGGTTAATCTACTGCCTCGTATTTGACAATTCACATCTTTAATCGTCGCTTTGTTTTTTAACTTCATTGCTAATTCACCCACTGGGATTTACCAGTGGGGGATTGACCACTTGCACTGACGTCAGTGCAAGTGGTCAATAGTCCACTTGCACTGACGTCAAGCTGGGAGTCAAACGATGCAGCATTTTAATTAAATCAACAGCATCAGATGCGAATAATAATTCCTTGTATTGTTGATCACTGTTTTGATGTGACACAAATGTTATTCCTAACGCAAGAGTTCCTAATATTGCTGGTCGTTCACATGTGATGCTGAATACGTAATTCAAACACAGAGTCCTTTGACCCTACATGTAGTGTCATGCAATACATCAATGCAAAGAATGGGAAAATACTATTTTTTTTCGCAAATTCGCCTTCTCTTTTTCTCTTCTTTCTGTATTCTCTCTCTCTCTCTCTCTCTCTCTCTCTCTCTCTCTCTCTCTCTCTCTCTCTCTCTCTCTCTCTCTCTCTCTCTCTCTCTCTCTCTTTTTCTGTCATTCTATTTCTTCTCTCAAAATTGTTTTCAGGAGTTCTAAATCAGGAAAACAAATAAACAATGTTAACATGAAACAGCTGACTAAAATAGTATTACTTTGTTCACTATAACAAAAATAACAGCAATAATTATTACAGTCCAAGGGTCTAATTATTACAGTCTAATTAATACAGTTATTCTGCATGACGACTACTGTCCAGATGACAGCTTCAGTATCACGTCTACTGTCCAGATGACAGTTTTAGCATCACAACTATTATCAAGATAAGACCATCGGTGTCCAAGCTTCTCTCTAGGAAGAACACAAACTTAAACTATGAGAGCGGAAATCCATAAAAAATAATTGTTGTATATGTGACTTGTGGGTATATGTGTGTATATAATATATATATGTAATGTCTACAGAAAGAGAGAGAGAGAGAACAGGAGGGAGAGAGGAGAGGAGAGAGAGAGAGGGAGAGAGAGAGAGAGAGAGAGGAAGAGAGAGAGAGAGAGAGAGGTGTGGGGTCACTACGGGACCGGAATGGACGACTAAGTTCATGATATGTGCATAAATTATTGTCAACAGGTATAAACATTTTACCAGCAGTATAAATCTGCATATTCACTGTATACAACCACATAGGATGAATTGAGCTAAAAAAAATAATCCCAGTGAAACTAATTACATACCAAAACCTTTCAACTGTATGATTTTTTGTTTTTGTTTTGTATTACCGGGACCACGAGGCCAGATATGTCATTACAGAATAACGAAAACAACCAAATTACTGATAAAAACAAGGTTAAAATTGAGCTCTCATGTTGTTAGTCGGTTGTGGGCCTGAGGACGCAATGAGACCTTCACCGGTGATGGTAAACAGAATATGTTTCTTCCTTCGGGAGCCGGTCGGCCGAGCGGACAGCACGCTGGACTGTGATCATGTGGTCCTGGGTTCGATCCCAGGCGCCGGCGAGAAACAATGGGCAGAGTTTCTTTCACCCTATGCCCCTGTTACCTAGCAGTAAATAGGTACCTGGGTGTTAGTCAGCTGTCACGGGCTGCTTCCTGGGGGTGGAGGCCTGGTCGAGGACCGGGCCGCGGGGACACTAAAGCCCCGAAATCATCTCAAGATAACCTAACCTCCCCTTATTATAGACAGTAAGATAACTCAGACTCATGTGCAGGACAGATAACGTGCTCGATATTTTGTTGTAATTAAATGTAATCAAGTCATCTGGTGACATTGCTGTAGTGAGGATAGCCACGGGTGATAACGGCTTCAGGAGGTTTGGACGGAATAACGAGAAGAGGAGAAGTGGCGCCTCTGCTCCCTGCTGAATTCTGGTAACGAGAGAGTCTCCTGAGACCATTAGCGAGGGGGAGGGCCCAACCCCGGTTATCAAATAGCAATAATTGTTTCTTAATGAATACTACATTTACGTTACTATTGATAGTTTACTTGTTCAATAATTAGTTGACATTAATGTATATGTTCAGTTGAATAATGAAAAGTCATGAAATAAGGTGATTTTTGCACAACTTGTTAAAATGTAAATATGATACCTAATATTGTAGCCTTTGTTCCCCCATAAACGAATATATTTTCTCAGGAAAGAACTCTCGTTTGAACATACCACGCGTATACTCTCCAGTCTTAATCTTTATTTATTTTTAAGGTGTAAAGCATTGTTCCGAAGACGCGTTAATAATATTTAAGTTCGTTTAAATATATAATATTGTTAATGTTCGAGTTTGATTTTATAACACACCTCAGTACACTAGGATATGTTTCACGAGGAAAGCAATTAGCTGTGATCGGGTTTGATCTTGCTCTGCAAGGCTGGTTAGTCACGTAGGCCTCAGCGAGTTTCAGCAAAGGATTAAATTTTACATATATTTATACAATATTGGACATTTTCCAGGAGAGAGGGAAAGAGAAAGAGAGAGAGAGAGAGAGCAAGCATTCTCACGCACGCTTAACAGTCGATTTTAGAATGTGGTGAAACAAGCTGATTTATCAGGGCAGGTTCTCCAGTGGTGTAAGAGGGAAGGTTCTCCAGTGGTGTAAGAGGGAAGGTTCTGTAGTGGTGTAAGAGGGAAGGTTCTCCAGTGGTGTAAGAGGGAAGGTTCTCCAGTGGTGTAAGAGGGAAGGTTCTCCAGTGGTGTAAGAGGGAAGGTTCTCCAGTGGTGTAAGAGGGAAGGTTCTCCAGTGGTGTAAGAGGGAAGGTTCTCCAGTGGTGTAAGAGGGAAGGTTCTCCAGTGGTGTAAGAAGGAAGGTTCTCCAGTGGTGTAAGAGGGAAGGTTCTCCAGTGGTGTATCTGAAAGGGTATCACTTTCAACATTCTCCATCAACTCATTCTTATCCCTCAAGTGAGCACATAGCTGAAAGGCCTTCGTCCTCAACACACGTCACCCGAAGCCGTGCAGTGCTTAAAACATCACTAACTCTACTTGCACCACAATGAAGCATTACTAACTCTACTTGCACCACAATGCAGCATTACTAACTCTACTTGCACCACAATGAAGCATCACTAACTCTACTTGCACCACAATGAAGCATTACTAACTTTACTTGCACCACAATGCAGCATTACTAACTCTACTTGCACCACAATGAAGCATCACTAACTCTACTTGCACCACAATGACGCATTACTAACTCTACTTGCACCACAATGAAGCATTACTAACTTTACTTGCACCACAATGACGCATTACTAACTCTACTTGCACCACAATGACGCATTACTAACTTTACTTGCACCACAATGACGCATCACTAACTCTACTTGCACCACAATGACGCATCACTAACTCTACTTGCACCACAATGACGCATCACTAACTCTACTTGCACCACAATGACGCATCACTAACTCTACTTGCACCACAATGACGCATTACTAACTCTACTTGCACCACAATGACGCATCACTAACTCTACTTGCACCACAATGACGCATCACTAGCTCTACTTGCACCACAATGACGCATCACTAACTCTACTTGCACCACAATGAAGCATCACTAACTCTACTTGCACCACAATGACGCATTACTAACTCTACTTGCACCACAATGACGCATTACTAACTCTACTTGCACCACAATGAAGCATTACTAACTCTACTTGCACCAAACCATATATAAACACAATATATATTTAAGACAATATTACTGTGTCTAACTTATACAGAGCTTAAAATGCTAGTACATTTAATTGTTAAATGCTTAAAACGCTTAACTAGTAAATACTAGTTAAAATGAGCTGTACCTCATTTTAAACAAATATTAAAAAAGGTAAACTCATATTTACATACATATGTACACATACATACGTACGCATACATATGAACATATACATATTTTCAAATACGCAAAATCCTCATGAATAACGACGGGGGGTACATTTGACAAGCCGCTGGCTTTCTGACTCGTCCAGGGCACTAGAGAATTTGACCCCTCATGTAAAAAATATCTGAAAATCTGGTATCAGAACATGCATGGTAAAGCTCTGTATACCCTCGGCGCGCTACCGTTCATATCCATCAACTTTATATGGTTCCCCAAGGGATCCGACATATCTTGGACAGTACATCAGTAGGATGCAGCATGGTCCAATAGGCCTTCTCTAGTCTCCTTCCTTCCTACATTGTTCTGAAGGCTGGGGCAGCGTGCTAGGTGCTCTACCGTGGTCTTGAAGACGGTAGAATATACTTGTGAACTGGCTGTTGATAGTTGGTTGAGAGTGTTTTATGTGTAGTGCTTCGTCAATGGCTAATCTTCTAAATTCGTTGTATCTGTCATTATTTTGGGGTAGTTGATCAGGATTTCTCCTGAATAACAATACCTAAATCATCACTAATCATGTACATCATCAGCATCAGACTGGTGATGATCTGATTGTGTGTGAATAAATATATATGTTCTTTAAAGGAGCCTTGTTGTTGTAGATTATCAGGCCCCACGAAAGATATTTTTTGTCTTGCCTATATATTAAGATCATTGGGGTCATGTTAAGAATAGACGATATTCGTCTCATTCAACATCTAATTTTGCTTCGTGTCTGGAGAGTTCTTCATGAGCAGCTTTATGATTTTTTGACTCTTGTAGTAGATTGTCAACTCCATCTTGTGGTTGGTGTCGGTAGTGGTCAGGTTTCTGCCGATATTGTCTTTCCTCTATTTTGTGTGCTCTGCAATAATTAAAAACAATCATTTAATCGGAGGGGGGTGTGGGGGGGGGGGCAGATGCTGTAGTATCATGTTCTTTGGAATAATATCTTCGACATACTCATTTGAGAATCTAGTATTGACTAGTATCTGCCTTACTCTTCAAAGTTCTTCGTGAACCTGCTTCTAACTGGAGCTGTGTGAGAGAGCACGGTTGGCATAGGCATCGACAACACTTCGCTTTCTGCGAGTTACTCATGCGCGTGCTACCTCTTAGCTGGCTTCATCTTCATCAATCAATCAATCACATCGCCTGTACCTGCCAGAGCAATTATTACTTGCATTAAGGCACCACAATGCAATGATGGGTCAGTGCAAACCCATCATTCGTTTCCTTGAATGATACATCTATATCTTATTTTCACTCTCCATTTCGTTGCATTGTTGAGCTGTAAATGTCAGATACCTGCAAGAACATGTCGTCAACATACCTACAGAAGACGGCAGGTTTCAAGTACAGGTCAACAAGGATTTTCTGTTCAATAGTCCTCATCAAGAAAAGAAAATCACAGATATGAAACCAAGAGAGGAACACGTGGTGGATACTCTGTCCAACAGTGCTTTAAAATGAGCAAGCAGGAAGCCACGGAGGGAAGCCATAGCCTCACCATCACCTTCTCTGTACATGCCACCATCAGGGGACTCTTGCTGAGTCACTCATTGTTCGAAATACATCTTCGCTTACGGTGTTCACACAGATTCAATATCACAATACAATCAGAGTGTATTAACGTAATGGATTCAAAGGTATTTGTTATAGTTCCAAGACACTTGTAAAGCCACTAGCACGCATTACGTTTCAGGCAAGTCCCAAATTAATTTTTTTTCCTGGAATACGACCCACCAAATCGTTTAACAACCAGGTACCCATTCACTGCTGGGTGAACAGAGGAGTACAGTTAGGGATTGGTGCCTAGTCAACCCTCGTTGGCCAGGATACGAACCCAGGCCAAATCGCTCGCCAAGCGCGGCGCGAGTATAACCACTGCGCCACGTGGACTGTCAAAGCATGCTTGCATAAATGTACATGCAGGAATTCTTGAAATATACATGCAAGATAATCTTGAAAATAATCACATAAACCACTTAATTAAATAAAAGATGTAATTTACTTACCATTATAAACTTGAACCTCTACATGTTGACAAGATATTACTCATAGTTATACGTTATAAATGAAAAGTAATATTGTGATGGATAGCATACATATTGTTATATGAGACCAATCAAGGTTCAGGAGGAAGTGCCTCTTTGGCACATGCTTCGAGTGTAGTTTCCAATGTTTCCATTGTGCAATGTCAAACGGGGATACCGGTAAACTCTTTCCATCAACATTGATATACTCTCATGCAGGGGCATGTTGGTGAACCACGGCTTAAACTCCAGAGAAGACCTCACGCTCCAAGTCCGTGAACCTCGAAAGACATTGTCCAATTCTTTTGGAGACTTAAGGCTGGAAACGCATGGCAAGCATGGAGTCAGAAATGCAGGGCACGCATGGAGTCAGAAACGCATGGAGTCAGAAAGACTTGAGATGCTTCCCAGTCTGTATGTGGGGTGCAGATAACTGGTCGATGGTGGGTCGAAATGGATTTCCAGGTCTGTGGGTGTTGGCAATCCAATACCCGCAGCCAGGCTTGAGAAAAAAAAGCTTGCCAGTAGGTACAACAGGTGAATCCAGACCTTTTGGCACTGATAGTTTCAATCAGTGTGTTAGCCTTAGTTTCCAATTTGACAGTCGCGTCCCTCGTAATCCCTTGGCATTTAGTTTGGTCAGAGACGATGAGGTTTATTTTATTAAAATATTGATTCTTTGTCATGATTATATATATATATATATATATATATATATATATATATATATATATATATATATATATATATATATATATATATATATATATATCAATCCGGTGCCCCTAGGAATCACATGAGACAAGCCCATGACATCACCCTAACAAGAGAAATGCTGAACAAAAATACATGCATAATAGACAAAACACAAGATGCAAGAAGATTACAAATTCTTGAAGCAATCCACATAAGAATAGAACAACCTACCATGAACACCCAAATCACGGAACTATTTACCCTACCCACAATGAGAGTAAGGACAAGACCAGAACATAACGATGCCAACACAGAAGACAATGTTCAACATAACAGGCCAATTACACTGGATTAATCTTTGTATGTAGATACCAGCTGCCTCGTATGGGCCAACAGGCCTTCTGCAGTACCTATATTCTTATGTTCATATGTGTGACCCCACTTATATCCCCTTTGTATCCCCTTTTGTTTTCACATTTATTGTCTTATCACCTGACCAGTGCGGGTATAAAATCAATCTCATTGTAAAATTCCTTCACTTGAGAATGAACCATGGAGGTTCGAAACGTTGTGCATATTGTATAAATAAGTGTAATACATTCTATAGTAATTTCCCTCTTTTCTTCACCCGGAAATTACGAAAATGAGTTTTGGAGAACTCCTATTTCAGCTAAGCCCTGATGCTAAGAAAATAGTTAGAGGGATAGAAGCCCTAAATCAGAAGATAGTAAATACAGAATATGCGGTCATATTTAATGACACATGTTTAAAAGAAAACCTGCTGCCAGTATACACCAATATATAAATATATATATATATATATATATATATATATATATATATATATATATATATATATATAATAATAATAATGAAAGAATTCACGAAGAGAGCTTAATTGCAGCTTACAGATCAGGATTTGATAAATTAGCTGATGGCCAAAAAATGCGCCACGAGTATTACCGAACCCAGGATCCATGCGGGTCTATGTGGACTTACCAACACTTATAGGTAATCAGTGGCTGAGTGGTTATAATAAAAACAGTCAGGAGGTATAGTACCCTGGCGGACCAGGTTCGAATCCTTGGAAGGTTTCATAGAGTTTGCAGTTGTACCTATTTACATGTGGTATTAATCAATAATAACAACAAAATTAGTTTTCACTTTCTGCCAATTAAGCATATTTTTTTGGATTATGTGTATAAACTATTACACCAATATTTGCCCCAAAATATTTCAGTACTGATATGAACATTCTCTCCTCTCTTTCTCTGTGGGTGTGGACAGATGATCAAGATGATGGTGGCCGTCGTGCTGGTGTACACACTGTGCTGGCTGCCCTTCAACACTCTCATGGTTAGTGGCTCACCATGCCTTTGTTGTCTGCAAGTTGTGATTAATGGCGGACTGAACGTGTGTGTGTGTGTGTGTGTGTGTGTGTGTGTGTGTGTGTGTGTGTGTGTGTGTGTGTGGTGTGTGTGTGTGTGTGTGCGCGTGTGTGTGTGTGTGTGTGTGTGTGTGTGTGTGTGTGTGTGTGTGTGTGTGTGTGTGTGTGTGTGTGTGTGTGTGTGTGTGTGTGTGTGAGAGAGAGAGTGTTCAGCATCCTTGTCTTGTCGAACCCTCCTAATCCTCTCACACTTGTACGTTTATTTAACGTAATCAGGAATTGAGTCTTTCCTATACACGGTGTGCGTTTTAGGCAGAGACTTGACCTGATTGGGAAGGTTCGCAGCGTCCGAATGGACAGATTTTGTTTCCCCTTTTACCATTATATGTTCACGGTAATTTTTTTTATATTTATAAATATTAATATATCTGAAGGTTAGTTTAAGATCTTGTTTTACATTGGTAGTATTTTACTTAAGTTAGGGAGTGCTGAGTAATAACTGATGGCCAGTTTGATGGGTTATATGTTAGTTCATATATTTATTGTTATAGTTTATATGAGGATTCAAAGTTAGTCTTGCTCCAAAATATTAATAAAATATTTATTATAAGCGTAGAGTTGAATATGTGTGTGTGAGTTAATGCATAAAAAATATTCTCGTTTTTTTTTTAACGGCTGGAGAAATTAACAGTTAAGCTTAAAGCTTCTCCCACTTGTCAGATATATATATCATTGAGAAAATCCACTAGGGCAGCGAGGTGGGCACGAACCCACGACCCTGGCATTGACAAGCCGCATACTCTACCACTAGACCACCGCTGACTTTTTAGTCAGCGGTGGTAAGTTTAGCCGTTAAAAAAACGAGAATATTTTTTATGCATTAACTCACACACACATATTCAACTCAACGCTTATAATAAATATTTTATTAATATTTTGGAGCAAGACTAACTTTGAATCCTCATATAACTATAACAATAAATATATGAATTAACATATAACCCGTCAGACTGGCCATCAGTTATTACTCAGCACTCCCTAACTTAAGTAAAATTCTACCAATGACCTGTGCATTAGCATCTGAGTGTGTTGAATATTACAATCACTAGCAGCGCCCTGAGAAAAGAGAAATCAAGCTTAGCTTCCGAAACACACACACACACACACACACACACACACACACACACACACACACAGACACACACACACACACACACACACACACACACACACACACACACACACACACACATCGTGTCAGCAAGGTGGACAACCCGCCTGCTTTCGTAACTTTATATTGCCTATCTGCTTTACTTACTAAAAACAAGAAAACAAATTGAAACCCCTTTCACCCCACATCCTTACCCAGGCTCTCTTGTAATACTCTCATCTGTCTCCTCTTCTGCCTGTCCATCCCGTCTCCTCCATCTCTGCCTGTCACACAATAGGAAGATGGGGGACGGAGGGAGATAATGGGTGGGAAGAGACAGACACAATGGAGAGACTACCTCTCTCTGAGTTGCTTTATTTTACATGTTGTCAAAGTTTTGGTTGAAATCTCCGGCTGGAATAACGAAAAGTGTTCAAATTCACAAATTGTCAACGATCCGTCAATGCCAGGAATTTACCCTAAGACAAATTGCTCGTTTTGCAATTTTTCCTGACAAATTTGCAATTATATTTATGTTTATTGCTTGTAAATTATTGCATGTTGATGTTAATGAACAGCATTTATGAATATAATAAATTGTAGCTAATGTCTCGTTTACATATGCGTTCATGTGTGTGTGTGTGTGTGTGTGTGTGTGTGTGTGTGTGTGTGTGTGTGTGTGAATTTTGTCTTGAAATTATATTGCTAATTCTGTGATATATAATCCCTTGCTATTGTTGCCTAGCATATGTGCATATTACTATTGTATCACTAATGAGAAAATACAGTTATTAATAAGTCTACATCTTAACACACGAGGGTGTTAAGCCCGGCTGACCCGGCCAGTCAGCGCTGTTGGACGGTAATCACTGTGGAACCTAAGTATAGCTAATTATTTCACAATTGATACATGTTCTCTCCCGTGTTTCACTCACACGTACACACACACACACACACACACACACACACACACACACACACACACACACACACACACACACAACACACACACACTTTCCTATGATAAGGAAACAGGTCAGGAGCCAGTGCATTAGACAACCGTTTGCTAGAAAGGCGGGCTTTAAGAACTAAATCTCGATCCCGCAGGATCAAACAGGTGAGTACACACACACACACACACACACACACACACACACACACACACACACACACACACACACACACACACATACACACACACACACACACACCTATAATTGGCATGTAGGTTTATACACCTATACATAAAACAGGTATACAGACATACACAATGGTGTTATTGGAGAACCGATTAATTAATGCGCCGTCCTCTGGTGTGCCTCCCGCAGGTAGTACGGGAGCTGCACGACATCGACGGATGGCCGTACATGATCTACCTGTGGGCCTTCTTCCACTGGCTGGCCATGTCATCCACCTGCTACAACCCCGTCATCCTCTGCTGGATGAACACCAAATTCCGTTCGGGGTTCTGCAACGTCGCCTACATGGTGCCCTGCCTGAGGCGATGCGTCGACGCGTGGTTCTTCACGCAGGAGCCGGAGTTCGTGAGAGTCAACACCTACACCAACTACTCCAGGACTGCCAGCAGCCGCCTCGTCACCATCTCCCTCAAGGACGACACCATCATCTTCAAGAGCAGGAACATGAACGGGCACAAAGTGCCTGCCCCGCACTACAACTGCCGCAGGTTCCTGCAGATGTTGGAGGAGACGAGCAGTGAATCTCCCTTGTGAGGACACGACACTGAGCTCAAGTCGCTCCGCCAGTGGACGTCAGGGCACAGGAGAGACACGTGGCGGGAGATGACTATTGATGAATACAGAAGACAGAAGGAAAATACCTCTAGGGAAGCAAGGGGTGATAACTCGAGGCTCAGTACAAGTGATAACTGGGTAGATGGGAGAAGTGATAACTGGCGGGACGGCAGGAGTGAGCACTGGAGATATGGAAGAAGCGATAACTATAGGTATGACGCGAGTGATAACTGGAGAGACGGAAGAAGTGATAACTGGAGGGCAGGTGGGAATGACACGTGGAAGAACGTCAGAATAACCATTACGACCGAGAACGACGCGTTGACGTGAAGGACGTGTCGAGGAGCAGCTCCCGAAGTTGCTCCTGTGAGATGTGTTTCGATGAGCAGCTCCCGGAATCGTTCCTCTGAGATGTGTGTACAGAGAAACACCTCCCAGGGCATCGGGAGCAAGTTACAAGCAGTGTAATATACTTATCAAACTGGTGACTCGCGCTATAGCCCTTGATCGGTGCCCTATCAAGGTCTCGAGACCATTGCCATCTTCCAGTGTCTTACCTCACGTGAAGGATACCGAGACGCAGGATACTCTGAAGGAACTCAATGACCAACAGTGTAAAGTGATGCTCTTCCGTAATCCGCGAGAGGAGACCATGAACCTTGTGGCAATGATATTTCCGGAGGACAAGTCTTAACGCTCAATTTACAACCAAAAGTTGATATCTCCCTTGTGACTTTACCGATGGGGGTAAACTCTCATCACAGGAATTAAAGAATGAGAAGACGACGGATGAATATAATGGTTGAAACAGAAACCATAAAAAAACTAATTAATGTCATTAGTCTATATATACATGTGTGTGTGTGAGTGTGGGCTCTCAGCCAGAGGTAATGAGGAAAATTCTCAGATTTAGCTAGGCCGCTCCCAGCTAAATCTGAGATCTAAATCTCTTTCATTTCGTTCTCCA
>WNGS01167840.1:8578226-8586475 GCA_020271785.1 Procambarus virginalis | reverse complement strand
TTTCTTTGGATGTTGCAAGCTTGAAATTCGTTTTTATTTCACAGTTATCTGCCTGGTGTTGTGGGAGTGTGTTGCACGCCCGCGTAGTGTGTGGAGGTAGTAGATCGTTCTCCTGTGTGTCGTTGCTATCAAACACGAAATCGATGGTCTGTTATGGTTTGTTGAATTTCTTAGTCGCCCCCAAACGAGTTTAAATTTAGTTGAACTACCCGACGTAGGCCTTTATGACTCGCACGCCGATTTCAACACCTACCCAGCCCGCTATTTTACATAGCGATACGACATCTATCATTGGATGAACCCCCACCCCACTTGTAGCACCCTTTCACTCCTGGAGCTGGGGCGCGTTATCTTCGCGATGAAGCTCGGGGTTAGCGCACCCCGGCCCCCAGTCTCGCCCCCACCAGGCTCCCTTTTGTTAATTACACACCCATAACGATAGCAGCAAGCCCGTAGACCCCCCGACTAGCAGTGTCTAACTACCAGGTACCTATTTAATGCTAGGTAACGGGCATAGAATCACGGCCGGTGGAAAGCACCCCCCATTTCGCCCATTTGTCTCCGCCTCCACGGCCGGATCGAACCCGGAACATCACGACTACGAATCCGGAGCGCTGCACCCAGCTGTAGGCACGCTGGGCCAATGCTGTGCTTTGATCGTGGACACCTTTGATGCAGGGGGTTATGTATGATGTAGTGGTCTGTATAAGTATGGGGCCACACGTATTGTATGATGTGGCCGCGGTGTCAGTGATGTTGGTGGTGGCTATAGCTATATTGGAGGGTTATAGTGAAGTGGAAGGCATACATTTTGTAAACTTTCCCGACTACATCATACATTTTTTAGTCTGTATTGTTGGCCGTTTGTAGTAAAGGTTCCTTGTGGAAAGTTGTTGGAGGAGGGGAAGGTTGCAAGGATTAAGCGCTATTTACCGGGGTAACTATGTGGCAATGTCTGTCTGTGAGAGCCGCGAGTCATTTGCACTGGTGTTTCACGCCCTGCCAACAGAGGCAGTCAGGCAACGCCCGCCACCCCAAGACAGTGAAAGGAAGACGCTCGGCCCTTCGAGTAGTGAGAAGAATGGGGGAATTGCTTATTTCGTCCATGTTGTCCAGTGTTGAGAGTGGTGGAGTGAGTGTGTGGGTGAGCGAGTGTGGTGGTGTGTGTGTTGAGTCCGTGTGTGAGTGTGTGTGTGTGTTGTGTTGTTGGAGTGTGTTGTGGAGTGTGTGTGTTGAGGTGTGGTGAAGTTTGTGTGTGTTGAGTGTGTTGAGTGTGTGGGTTGAGTATGTGTTGTGTGTGTGTGTGAGGTGGTGGTTGACTTGTGGTGTTGAGTGTGTGTGTTGAGTGTGGTGTTGAGGAGTGTTGTGAGTGTGTGGTTGAGTGTGATGTGTGAGTGGGTGGTTGAGTGTGTTTTTGATGGGTGATTTAGTGTGTGTGTTGGTTGAGTGTGTGTGTGTTGAGTGGGTGTTTGAGTGTGTGTGTTGAGTGAGTGTGTTGAGTGTGTGTGTTGAGTGTGTGTTGAGGGGTGTGTTGAGTGTTGTGTGTGAGTGGGTGCGTTGTGGTTTGTGTTGAGTGTGTTGGAGTGTGTGTGTGGTTCGAAGTGCGGTGTGTGATGTTCGCTTTCTCGAGTGTGTTGTGAATGGCTGTGTTAGAAGTGACGTGATCGAGTTTGTGATTAAGGTGGTACCTGAGTGTGGCCCCTTGCCCAGTGACGTGCTGCTTGAGTCGGTGAGGTGTGTCTTGAAGGCACTCGTGTTGAGTGACGTGTGCTTGCGTGTGTGTGTTTAGAAGATGAGTGTGATGAGGATATGTATTTGGTTGAAGTGTGTGTTGAGGTGTGGTGGTTGAGTGAGTGTGGTTGAAGTGTGCGTGTTGAGTTGAGTGTGCTGACTGTGTGTTGAGTGAGTGTGTTGAGTGTTGTGTGTTACCCCCCAGCCACCGTTGTGTGTTGAGTGGTGTTGAGCTTGGGTGTTGAGTGAGGTTGTTGTTCGTGTGTGTTGTGAGGAGTGTGAGTGGTGTGTGTTGAGTGAGTCTCTACTACTGACAGTATATTTTACTACTGACCCTCCCCCCCACAGGGATGTGCAACCCACCAATCTTAACATTATACTCCCGGAAAGCTATTTAATCCTCGGTGAACAGGAGGGCATCAGATGCAGAGAAGAACGTGCCTTCCGTTACTGGCCTGCCCCTCTCCCCTCCCCCAGGATATTGAACCAGGGTCCCGCGGTTGTGAGTCGAGAACGTGACCACTATAACTCATCAAACTTGTTCGGTTCTCACGCTAGATTGTTCTCCCTACACATCTCTAAAGACCCTGAACCCTACATTATGTAGTGGCATGATGCCAATGGTGTTTCATTGTATGTTGAAGGATTACTACATACGTACTGTGAACAATCGCCTGTTGGAGATAGTCACATATATAATTTGTGTTCAATCACATAGTAATGATCAATGGAAAAAAATTCTATTAATATGCACTTTAATATTTATGTGGAGTTATAACTACATACGTGACAGGCGTACCTTTAGTTAGAAATGGGAGGTTCGGTGAGGCTAGAGTCACACACCACGGGGATAGGGACGTACCGTGAGGCTAGAGTCACACCACGGGGATAGGGACGTACCGTGAGGCTAGGTCACACCCACGGGGGATAGGACGTACCGTGAGGTTAGAGACAAACACCACGGGGATAGGACGTACCGTGAGGCTAGAGACACACACCACGGGGATAGGGACGTACCGTGAGGCTAGAGACACAACCACGGGGATAGGGACGTACCGTGAGGCTAGAGACACACACCACGGGGATAGGGACGTACCGTGAGCTAGAGTCACACACCCACGGGGATAGGACGTACCGTGAGGCTAGAGTCACACACCACGGGGATAGGGACGTACCGGAGGCTAGAGTCACACACCACGGGGATAGGGACGTACCGTGAGGCTAGAGACACACACACGGGTAGGGACGTACCGTGAGGCTAGAGACCACACCACGGGAGATAGGGACGTACCGTGAGGCTAGAGACACACACCACGGGGATAGGGACGTACCGTGAGGCTAGAGTCACACACCACGGGGATAGGGACGTACCGTGAGGATAGTCTTTGGCAGGTGTCGGTCGTCCTCTTCCGTGATCTGCGTCTCGTGCAGGTGACGGGGGAAGTAGGGAAGATGGTCGTTGACGTCCTCCACCAGCACGACTACTCTGGCCTCGCTCCTCCCCCCACTGTGGCCACCTCCTCCTCCTCCTTCAGCGCCTCCTTCGCCGCTGCCTGCGCCAGTAACCTCGACTAGAAGTTCGTGCTAGTTTCGCATGGGAAGGAAAATAGAAATTGTCAGTATACAGTATACCACACGTCGAAATAAGCAACCTACACTACTACACCTTCCACTACTTCGGCTAATAACTCTCTCTCTCTCTCTCTCTCTCTCTCTCTCTCTCTCTCTCTCTCTCTCTCTCTCTCTCTCTCTCTCTCTCTCTCTTCTCTCTCTCTCTCTCCCCTCTTTCTGCTGCTCGTAGTCGAGTGGACGAAGGAGGGAGAGACGTCCTGTGCTCTGGTCAAGGGAGAACGTTCCCGCCTCGTTGCCAGACTTGATCTCAAACCTCAAAGACCCACCTGCATCAGGGAGAAGGTGTGAGAGAGGGGGGGGGGACTCCACGCTGAGAGAATGAGTCAAAAATGGTCGAGAGATTGTGCCAATACGAACGAAGAGAATGAGAGACAAAGAGAGAGAGAGAGAGAGGGATACAGACCAGACAATAAATGGTAGAGAGTGATGATGGTGATAGAGTAAGAAAGACAATAAAGAGTGATAAAGAGTGTAGAAAGAGTGATAAATGTGAGAAAGATACAGCAAGGTATGGGTGGTTAAGATAGGGGGGGGGGGGAGATAAGTAAGTAGTTATCAAAAGAAGGCACCAAACCGGGAAGGCTATGTAGCACCAAGCAGGGTGGCGCGGGGGGGGGGGGGACATGTATATGAGAAAGATGGTGTGATATGAAAATTAAAACAATGAAAAATATTGATAAACAGCACTAATAAGGATAGCACCATAACAACAATTTGGAAAGCATACATACATATAAGTGAAAATTATTATTAATATTATTATTATCATTATTATTATGATTATTATTATTATTATTATTATTATTATTATTATTATTATTATTATTATTATTATTATTATTATTATTATTATTATTATTATTACAGTAGTAAGAAATGTAACAATGATAATACCACAATAAAGTAGAATAATGTGTTAAATCAGCTGATAAAGAAGGCCATTAAGTATAATAACCTCTGGCCTTGGCTCATTTGCATACCTCTCCTCTAACTTGTAAAATAATCTGATTAAGTCGACTTCCGGAAAGGTTCAGATGAGCGTTTTATGCACTTTGGGTCCAACTGTAGACAATAAGAGCTTCTTAATGTGTTGTATATTACCCCCCCCCCCCACACACACACACACAGTCTACAGTGGTGTTCGTTATGAATAGCGACGAATCTTGGTATTACTTTCTTGGTCTAATCTGATATGTATTTATTTTTCCTATATTATTATTATTTGTTACTTTACCGTATCGTAAACATTACGTAACAATGCTATATTAAAAAAGCAAATTTAGGCATAAATTTAGCTATTCTATATAAAAGCCAGACATGCCCTCGCCGTTGTTGACCTGCCGACCTTTTTAATGTTACCTCATTGCAGGTCTCGCTTCATGCAGGTCGGCGTTCAGTCCAATTCATCGATCTCAGAGAAGACAGTCCAACCACTTGGGCTGGATGGTAGAGCGACGGTCTGGCTTCATGCAGGTCGGCGTTCAATCCCCGACCGTCCAAGTGGTTGGGCACCATTCCATTCCCCTGTCCCATCCCATATCCTTATCCTGACCCACTTCCAAGTGCTATATAGTCGTAATGGCTTGGCGCTTCCCCCCCCCCCCCACCCTGATAGTTCCATTCCATTCAGAGAAGACAGTCTACAGGCTCACCATAACCCGTGCCACTTGGAACTTTTTGTTCCAAGTAGCGAATCTTAAACAACAACAACAAATCGATCCCACCCCCATTGTACTACTAAGTAATGTGTTCTTCAAATCAACTCTTTCCAAGCCAGAATTTACCCCAGTTCCTTCTTGAACGTGACCACAACCAACGCCTGAAGCACTCTGGCCAAATCTCAACATTCACTGCGTCTCACCACAGAGAATCTCCCTACTCTAGCCATCTCCAATTCTGCCGGTGCTTCTGACCACCACACGAACAACTCTTAAAACAACGCAGAGACTTTTCCCAGTCAACAGGTGGCCAAGATACCCGAGTGACGCCAAGAATATCACAAGCAACAGCGGGAAGAGGTGGACGGTCGAGAGTCATGACTTCAAGCAAGAAAGAGACGGACACTATAGCAGCTATTGGAGAACATAGATTTACAATCTGAAGAGGAGGTCTAGCAGGATAGGTAGTGCCGATAAAAACCTTCATCTAGTCATCAGAGAAGCTACAGTGAAGCGTTCAATCACATAAATGCCCAGGCCCATCAATCCGGGTTCCAGATTGATGGGTTGATGGCTGGTATTAACTGGGTACCAACCATAAACAAGTATCAGGTAATAATAATGATGTTGCAGATGGAACTGACAAATAAGGACCAGACGATAATCCCAACGCACCAGGAACTTTACCGCGAGGTGAAGCAAACAATCAGAGATAACAACAGGACCAAAAGACCTGAAGTATGAACACCTGCGAGGCTGCAGGCACCCCTCAACACCTGCTAGGTGGTGTTAGATCCACAGGAGCGTGAAACACACGCTAACAGAGTACCACGAGGAGAAGAACTGGCGACGACACATTTACAACTCCACACACACAGGTTGTAAAACACATTTGACTACAACCTCACTGAAGCCAACATATGACTCATTAACATTCATCTACCTTATAAATACTACTGACGTGAGTAACAGAGGGTGGGCCATCCAGAAGCTCGAGGCCCGCGTGGGAAATTCTCTGAAAATGAAAAAAACAAAAACTAGACTGTCCTTCAAGCCTTCATTTTGCAGCTGCTGGCTTGAGGGTGCAGCCGGAGACTGAGCGAGGCACTCTTTAACATTCCAGTTCCAGCAGGGCTCTGTCACACCTCTAGCAGGGCTCTGTCACACCTCTAGCAGGGCTCTGTCACAGCCTCACTGTGGCTCTAAAGACAGAATTACAGACAGGACAATGGGCCTACTAGGGGGGGGGCGGAGAGATCATAATAGACTTCGTGTTGTCCCGTTACTGTAGGCGAGAGTACCTTAAGTATTATTTAGTTAATGTAGGTGAGTTTAAGTAACTTTATTAGGATGGTGTAAGCAGTATATTGCGAGCTGGTTGGTTAGGTCACACACAGGTCTTTCCTTATAATACTAGTCCATCATCACCACCACCACCAGCACCATCCCCACTATCACCACCACCACCACCACCACTATCACCACTATCACCACAACACCGCCGCACCACTACCACCACCTCACTCCAGACAGACACCTCAAGGAGGCCCTGAACCATAACACAGCCTCCTTTGACAAACCGGTTAAGACCCTGAGGACCAAGTTAAAGGGCGGACCTTACTATGTACCCTGCTTCATCTCCAGACAACCCAGGCATCTTTGTTCTCCTTCACTAGTTCCTCAACAGTTAACTTTTTGATATACCTCCTGACCTCGTCTGTAAATATCTAGTTATGGCTCGGTATGTAGATGAGGCCGCTGATTGTACCTGATGCAGGAGATTGTGTCTGATGCATGGAACTCTGGCTGGTGCAGCTGATTGTACCTGATGCAGGAGATTGTGTCTGATGCATGGAACTCTGGCTGGTGCAGCTGATTGTACCTGATGCAGTAGATTGTGTCTGATGCATGGAACTCTGGCTGATGTAGCTGATTGTACCTGATGCAGGACATTGTGTCTGATGCATGGAACTCTGACTGATGCAGCTGATTGTACCTGATGCAGGAGATTGTGTCTGATGCATGGAACTCTGGCTGAGGCCGCTGATTGTACCTGATGCAGGAGATTGTGTCTGATGTATGGAACTCTGGCTGATGCAGCTGATTGTACCTGATGCAGGAGATTGTGTCTGATGCATGGAACTCTGGCTGATGCAGCTGATTGTACCTGATGCAGGAGATTGTGTCTGGCGCATGGAACTCTGGCTGATGCAGCTGATTGTACCTGATGCAGTAGATTGTGTCTGATGCATGGAACTCTGGCTGATGCAGCTGATTGTACCTGATGCAGGAGATTGTGTCTGATGCATGGAACTCTGGCTGGTGCAGCTGATTGTACCTGATGCAGGAGATTGTGTCTGATGCATGGAACTCTGGCTGATGCAGCTGATTGTACCTGATGCAGGAGATTGTGTCTGATGCATGGAACTCTGGCTGATGCAGCTGATTGTACCTGATGCAGGAGATTGTGTCTGATGCATGGAACTCTGGCTGGTGCAGCTGATTGTACCTGATGCAGGAGATTGTGTCTGATGCATGGAACTCTGGCTGATGCAGCTGATTGTACCTGATGCAGGAGATTGTGTCTGATGCATGGAACTCTGGCTGATGCAGCTGATTGTACCTGATGCAGGAGATTGTGTCTCGGGCATAAAGCTTTGACTAATAGAAGTGATAAAATATGATATATGTGATTGTGATTGATGAAGGTAATTAAGGCTTACGCGGGTGATTGTTGATAATGGTTGGGTTGATGTGAATGACGCAGACGATTATGACTAAGCTGATTGTGTCTAGCACCGATGATTGTGCTGACGCAGACGATTGTTTCTGACGTATATGAGTTCCAGCTAACCTATCGCGCACAAAATAAACAAATGCCATTTCCCGTCAAAAAAAGCAGTTCAAATCCTACTCGCCGGGAATTATTTAAAGTGTTTTCAGCTCCCTCCCTTTATCTTTGTTTTTAGTTTAGAAAAATCCCAGGAGTCAAGAGTCAGTATTCACATAAGCCACTTCAGGGATCTGCACCTCTTTATCTCGATCATGTTGGCTTAGATGGTATCTTACTGAGCAGTTTACGACCTCTGAAACGTTACAAAGTCGACCAAAACAAGATCAACCTTCTTTTGAGGAGAGCATCATAGGACTCCGGGGATGAGTAAACTGTTAAGATTAATCCCCACTGGGTTTAAGGCATCATATTAATTACGGATTAATGCGATACCT
>WNGS01167840.1:8565726-8573226 GCA_020271785.1 Procambarus virginalis | reverse complement strand
CATTCATTCCACATTCTTTAGGCACTAAAGATGTTCTTCCAGGTATCCTTGTGGGTCATGTGTGTGTGTGAGTCTAGCTGTGTGCCTGTACTGTGGGTCAGTGTGTGTGTGAGTCTAGCTGTGTGCCTGTACTGTGGGTCATGTGTGTGTGTGAGTCTAGCTGTGTGCTGTACTGTGGGTCATGTGTTGTGTGTGAGTCTAGCTGTGTGCCTGTACTGTGGATCATGTGTGTGTGTGAGTCTAGCTGTGTGCCTGTACTGTGGGTCATGTGTGGTGTGTGAGTCTAGCTGTGTGCCTGTACTGTGGGTCATGTGTGTGTGTGTGAGTCTAGCTGTGTGCCTGTACTGTGGGTCATGTGTGTGTGTGTGAGTCTAGCTGTGTGCCTGTACTGTGGGTCATGTGTGTGTGAGTCTAGCTGTGTGCCTGTACTGTGGGTCATGTGTGGTGTGTGAGTCTAGCTGTGTGCCTGTACTGTGGGTCATGTGTGTGTGTGAGTCTAGCTGTGTGCCTGTACTGTGGGTCATGTGTGTGTGAGTCTAGCTGTGTGCCTGTACTGTGGGTCATGTGTGTGTGTGAGTCTAGCTGTGTGCATGTACTGTGGGTCATGTGTGTGTGTGAGTCTAGCTGTGTGCCTGTACTGTGGGTCATGTGTGTGTGTGTGAGTCTAGCTGTGTGCCTGTACTGTGGGTCATGTGTGTGTGTGAGTCTAGCTGTGTGCCTGTACTGTGGGTCATGTGTGTGTGTGAGTCTAGCTGTGTGCATGTACTGTGGGTCATGTGTGTGTGTGAGTCTAGCTGTGTGCCTGTACTGTGGGTCATGTGTGTGTGTGAGTCTAGCTGTGTGCCTGTACTGTGGGTCATGTGTGTGTGTGAGTCTAGCTGTGTGCCTGTACTGTGGGTCATGTGTTGTGTGTCTAGCTGTGTGCCTGTACTGTGGTCATGTGTGTGTGTGAGTCTAGTTGTGTGCCTGTACTGTGGGTCATGTGTGTGTGTGAGTCTAGCTGTGTGCCTGTACTGTGGGTCATGTGTGTGTGTGTGAGTCTAGCTGTGTGCCTGTACTGTGGTTGTGGTGCTGGCTCCATTTACCATGCTTTGTCCCCTTTGATTTTCTATTTTTAGTGACAATAGGATCACCTTCCCTCACTCCTCCGTCTTCGCAACTGGACTCTGGGATAAGCCATATAACAAACCTTAGTATTCTTCCGACTTTTGGTGCTTTTTGAGGAGGGGGGTGTGATGGGATCCACGCCGGTGCTGCCTACTAACTCCGGTTGGATTTAGGCTGTACACAGCGTTTGGAGGGAAGGCTTCATGTGGTGAGCCGTCATGATGATATATTGACTAGTTTACTGATCTGTTTTACGAACTGCCTCGGATCTGTTCTCTTTAGCATAATATGCTAGTTTGGTATAATACCGGTGATTAGTTTGGTGGTTCTGTCTTGCATCTTCTCGTATATTGCCACCACATTAGCCCTTTCCCGCTGTCTGAAAGCTCTCTGCCTTTTCAGGCATCAACGAGGAGCAAGATCAAGCTTTAGGGCCTCGCCTCTAGTGGCTGTGTAACAGGTGTGTGTGTTGATTCATCTTGTTGTTGTGATGCTCGAATGCACGTGTCCCTAATTATAGTTGTGTGTGGGCCTAAGGCACATGGCGGGTGGAGAGGATGTGGGTGGGAGGGATAGAAATGGTGGAAGGGATAGACGACGTATGTCGGACAGGAAGAGTGAGTTAGAAGGGAAGATAATTGAGACTGACTTTCTCCATAATTAAGACAGCAGGTAACAGAAGCAAGAAAAGCCAAAATACATTGAAATAACAAACTGAGGCTGAAAGGCGTAGCCCCAAGAGCTAACTAACGCCTGCGCAAGAGAAAAGTAGGTAAGAGCACTTACGAAATTAAGTGAATTTGCTTCCTCTTACGCAATTAAACTAGTATTTTTTGGGCTAATTTACGCGTCGTATATTCAAATCTTTTCCCGTTATAAATCTTTTAAAAACACGCAAATTACCATTTATGGTTCCCTCCATGATTTTAATTTTCAAATTTTAATCAAATTATTTTCCTCAGAGGCCCATCCTAATCGAAATCAATTGCAATAAAATATTAGACTTTTCACCGCTTTTAGATTCAATGATTCGGGCAGATATGAGGTAGGCCAAGTTAATGAGGCGCAGGTGGAAGTTAGGAGATATTACCTGGCCACCGCTTCAATTATACTGTAATCACCTCTCCCCAAGTGTTACAAAACGAGGGGAAACTTTTACCTCGCTCGAAACGCTTTAAATCAGCGGTTGCCAACCTTGCGGAACCTCACGGACCACTAAATTCATAATTTTAATCCCGTCGACCACTTATCTCCAACAGCCATTTTTGTGAATGCAATTAGTTGCTTTTTGTATATTTTCACGCATTCTTTGACAATATTCAAGTGGTTTCGTAGGTGTTTTGTTGAGGTATCCGGGTGTTTTGATTGCAAGTTTCTTTGGAGTTTAAAAGGTTTCATAGCATCATGGGCTAAACTCTCAGAACACACAACACAGAGCGGCCCGGGATGATGCAGCTCACTACCTGGTTCTGGAATTAATCCAAATTTCAAGTAGTTGGAATCATATTTTCTTGATATTTAGAGTTTGTTCTTCTCTCGGCCTCCTTGTTAGAATGTTGTTATTGACGAGGACTGTTGGAGGCTCTGGAACCGTTGGGCAGCTCACTGTTAAGTACACATATTACTATTGTTACTATTATCTTTAGTTACATTATCTTTTGTAGTACTAAAGTAATGCAATAATTCCTTTGCCTTTTTCCACTCATTGTGGATTTGTTGCATTTGAATCTGAAGCCAAACAAGAAATGATAGTTATTTAAGTCAAACTGTTTGATGCCCTTATGTATATAAAACAGTTAAAATACACAATTACATACAATGCACACAGAAAATAAAACATTCAGAATTTCTTAGAATCTTAGTTTTGTTTTATTAATAATAAAACACAAAGAATTTAAATAATGTCAAAATATTTTTGCAGACCACTGGTTGGTGACCACAACTCTAAATGATCTCATCTGTTACTAATTGCAGGTAGTAACAAACTGATGTAACAAACGTCACCTTGATATGTGACGTTTATGAGTGCTAGTGATTCTTGTTCTCTTCAGTGTTAGCAAACACAATATTTATTTATGCCTGTGTTCAATAACATGAAAACATTGAGAGGAAAAATCACGTGTTATTTTATTTAAGAAATTATTTGAGGTATGTAATTTTTCTTTGGATGTTGCAAGCTTGAAATTCGTTTTTATTTTACAGTTATCTGCATGTGTGTTGTGGGAGTGTGTTGCACGAGTGTGTGTTGAGGTAGTTATCTCGTTATCTACTGTGTGTCGTTGTCAAATCACTATCGAGGTCTGTTATGGTTGCTGAAGTCGCCAAAACGAGTTAAATTTAGTTTGACATATTTAGGATGCCTCGGGATTCCAAACTACCCAGTTTGTACATAGGGAATAACATCATTTGGATGACCACTTGTAGCACCTTTCACTTTGTAGTGGGGGTTATCTTGAGATGATATCGGGGCTTAGCGTCCCCGCGGCCCAGTCCTCGACCAGGCCTCCTTTTTGTTACATAACCCTCAGGAAGCAGCAGCCCGTAGCACTGCCTAACTCCCAGGTACCTATTTACTGCTAGGTAACGGGGCATCAGGGGTGAAGACACATTTTGCCCATTTGTCTCCGCCTCCACCGGGGATCGAACCCGGACCTCAGGACTACGAATCCGAAGCGCTGTCCACCCAGCTGTCAGGTGCTGGGGAATGTGTGTTTGATGTGGACCCCCTTTGATGCAGGGGGTATGTAATGATGTATGGGCTGTATTAATGTATGGGAGCTGTATTGATGCAGGGCGGTGTAGTGATGTTGGTGGCTATAGCTATATTGGAGGGTTTTAGTGAAGTGGAAGCATACATTTTTGTAAACTTTGCCGACTACATCATTACATTTTTTAGTCTGTATTGTTGGTTGAGTCAAGGTGGAGAGTCTGTTGGGAGGAAGGGAAGGTTGTCAAGGATTATGCCGGAATTTTACCGGGTAAATGTGCCAATTTCTCTGTGAGAGGCGATCATTGCGGTGTTTCAGCCTCCCACGGAGGCGTCAGACCGCCTCCCCCAAGACAGTGCAAGAGACGGCTCGTTCGAGTATGTGAGAAGGGATGGGACTTGCTTATTTCATCCATGATTGCCAGTTTGTTGAGAGAGTGTGTGGAGTGAGTGTGTTGAGTGTGTGTTTGAGTGTGTTGTTGAGTGTGTGTTTTGAGTTGGGTGTGTTGAGTGGGTGTTTGAGTGTGTATGTTGAGTGTGTATGTTGAGTGTGGACTACCAGCATTAATGGCATGTTTCTATGTTGGTTTCCTTACTGTAAACTGCGTGTGACACCTACCGTTTATTTAAGACTGCATTTACTAAATCAATCAGATGACAATTGACAGAAATAGCATAAGAATTCAATTCCTGTCAGAACACAAAACTGTGTTTCTCCATACGTTTGTGACAGAGGATTTCCTGCCCTACCAATATGACATCAAAATGTATATTATGACATATACGACATCTATTTTTACACATTCTTGACAGACACAGCCAACAAATTATTTCCGTGGTTTCTAATCTAATTTTTCTTTAGTGGTGGGAGATTTTTGCTACGTCTTCCTGCGTAAGAAAGCACAACAACTTTTGATATACTGAACTTACTTGAGCTTGGATTATAAAATGTTTTCTTACCTTGCCTAGGGCTATTTATTCATATTTGGGATATTCACGCTTGGATGTAATCTCAGAATCATTCCTCGTTTAGTTACAATAAACTCTGTTTTAGACTCGCAACGCATCAAAACATCGACGAGAACACTAAATATTGAACTCACGTTGAGAGTTTGAAAATATTCACATAATAACATTACGTTAAGTTGTCTCAGATGAGCACTGAACTTAAAGTTCTATCTTTTCTAATATAAAATAGTACCCAAAACACGTAAGCTCTATTGTTTTCCATTTCAGTTGTCAATGTAAAAGAAGGACAAACGTCGTTGGGTCATCTAAAACACCCATTAAGGTCGAGGCAGAGCAGCCAAGAACACAACTTATCATCACATAAATAACCTTTCAGTATCAACCTGTAAGATACTAGACAAAATCATAGTTTCGAAAAACTATGACAAAGACAAAAGTTGACCCCACTGCCACGTTTAAAGGTACCCTTGCACTCTAATATAAAAAGTTTATCGTAAAAAACTCCAAAGTATTGTCCCTCTTAACGCATCGTAGATAATAATATAATGCATCGAAAATCTTGACGCAACCCAATCTGAGGTGCTGAGGATAACCACTCGTCGGGCCATACACTTGGACTGTGACCTTTTAAACCACTGAACCTATTAAACCTTGAGCTACAACGATTTTGATCAGGAGGCGTGGCGAGGGCTCGCTCCGGCGCTGTAGCGCCACCAGGAAACATAATGGGAAAAAAAATCCACAGGGCAACAGTCGACCACCAGCAGGAACAAAGTGGAAGTTCTGTTCCCAGGGGGAGGGAGAGCTTAATCCGGTCCCGACGGGAGGGAGTGTATTTGTTTTTATGGTGATGCTGGAGATAGTTTGAGATGGAGATGGTCTGGTATGTGAGATGTTGAGATGGGGTGATGATCTGGAGATGTTAGAGGTGAGACGTGTGTCTGTTAGGGGGTGTGGGTGGTCTGTAAATATTGGGGACGTAGCCTTGGCTAATTGTGAGTCTCATCGAAGTAATAAAATATTTTTCTCTGGGACACTTACAATTAAATAAATATATTCACTGTCACTTAAGGGCCTGAAAATTTCTCGACTCTAACGAGAAATAAAAATATGAAACGTTGGGAAAAAGATGAAATTATGACAAACATGAGGAGAAAGGAACTGCTCCTTGTGTTACAGTGAATATTACACGTTTGTTCATGTAAACACAAAACATAATACAGATATGTTTCTTGTATCTAAGTAAAATAATATCTTAGAGGTATAACTTGCAATTATTTCGAGTTTGTTATTGTTGAGGTTGGCGTTTAGTGGAACTAACGTATTTTACGGCATGATGATAGCTCGTCACCCCAGCAGATGCTTCCATTACTGACTGTCAGTTCCTTCTCCACGACACAAACTAACAAACTGACTTCATTTGCCAGCTTTCTGTACCCACCCCTAATCCCACCTTACAACAGGTTACCATTTATGCTGAGATGAGGAGAGAGGAGAGAGAGAGTGACGAGAGAGAGAGCAGAGAGAGAGAGGAAGAGGAAGAGAGAGAGTGAGAGAGAGAGAGAGAGAGAGAAGAGAGTTGGTTTTAGAGAGAGAGAGAGAGGGAGAGGAGGAGAACAGAGACCAGTTCAGCATTATAGTTCTGTTGACTCTCAGTGCTGGATGTGTGGGAGGCCATGGAATAAGACTCAACGGACTAAGACGTCTGGTCTCGTAGCAGTGAGTAGTCTCTTTTTTTTCTCTCCCTTTCTCCCTTCTCCCCCCCCTCCTCGTCTCTCCCTTTTCTCCTCTGTCTCCGCACCAGCTCGAATCCCTCTCTTCTCTCTCTCTCTCTCTCATTCGCTCTCTCCTCGTCTTCCTCATCTCTCTCTCTCCTCTCTCCTCGTCCTCTCTATCTCTCCCTCTCTCTCCTTGTCTCTTCCTCTCTCTCTCCCTTTCCCTCCCGCCCTCTTCTTTTCTTCTCTCCCCTCTTCTTCTCTCTTTCATCTCCTCTTCGCCGTTTCGCTTCTCGGCCTCTCTCTTCGCATTCTCTCTCTCTCTCCTCTCACTCTCTCCTTCCGCTCTCATCAGTCCTACTCGACTCTCATCCTCTCTCGCATCTCTCCACCCCACCTTCTCCTCATGCCCCTCTCTCCCCTCTCTCTCTCTCGCTCTCGCCCCTCTTCTCTCTCTCTCTCTCTCTCATCTCCGCCCTCTCTCTCTCTCTCTCCTGATCTCTCTCTCTCTCTCTCTCTCCTCATCTCCTCTCGTCTCTCTCTCCTCTCCCTCCTCTCCCCACTTGTATACACCACAGTGCCGCGCGCGACCAAAGTGTCTCCCAGGATGGACAAAGGGCAGCATACAACAATTGAGACACTTTCATCTCATTCAATGAGTCTATCCAAAGTCCAGGCTTTTGAAGAGACATTTCCTAGGATGATAGAGGCAGCATTTTGGTGGCAGCTCTTGTGGAGCGACCATTGAAATTTCACCTAATATTGTACTCTCTTTTATGTGTTATATTGCTATTGCTTTTTCCAGATTATTAGTTGTTTATAATTATGAACTATTATTGGTTATTCTAGTTTAATCGTATTTTTTTAATAATTAAATATTTCTGCATCAATAATTTAAATTTATAGGGGGGGGACAATAAATATGTTGCCTGGTTGTTTGAGTTTAAGTGAACGAATACAAAATAAATTGTACTAAACAACGTTCCTTTGCATCAAGTTCAT
>WNGS01167840.1:8501727-8522978 GCA_020271785.1 Procambarus virginalis | reverse complement strand
GCTCTTCTCACACTGACATACTCGTTCCTGGTTCTCTGGTATCTCTCTCTACTTTCTGGTGTTCTGTTATTACGGAAGTTCCTCCATGCCCTTTTGTTCAGCTCCTTTGCTTTCATACATTCCCTATTAAACCACGGATTCTTCCTTTGCTTCTCTGTTTTTTTCCTGTTGGGCTGGGACAAACCTGCTTACAGCCTCCTGACATTTTTGGGTGACATAGTCCATCATGTCTTGTACGGACTTGGTTCCGAGTTCTGTGTCCCAATGTATATCCCATAGGAATTTATTCATCTCCTCATAGTTTCCCTTTCGGTACGCCAGCCCTTTGGTTCCCAGTTCTTTTTTGGGGGTGATAATTCCTAGCTCAACCAGGTACTCAAAGCTCAATACACTATGATCACTCATTCCCAAGGGGGCTTCCAACTTAACTTCCCTTATATCCGACTCATTTAGGGTAAATATCAAATCAAGCAAGGCTGGTTCATCCCCTCCTCTCATTCTTGTCGGTCCCTTGACGTGTTGACTTAGAAAGTTTCTTGTTGCCACATCCAGCAGCTTAGCTCTCCATGTGTCTGGGCCTCCGTGTGGGTCTCTGTTCCCCCAATCTATCTTCCCATGGTTGAAGTCTCCCATGATTAGAAGTCTGGATCCGTTCCTGCTAGCCACAGAAGCTGCTCTCTCTATTATATTGATGGTGGCCATGTTGTTTCTATCATATTCCTGTCTGGGTCTTCTGTCATTCGGTGGGGGGTTATATATGACTACTATTATAATTTTCTGTCCTCCAGTTGCAATGGTGCCTGATATGTAGTCCCTGAAACCTTCACAGTTCTGAATTACCATCTCTTCGAAACTCCAACCTTCTCTTAGTAGCAAAGCCACACCACCTCCTCCTCTCCCTTCTCTCTCTTTCCTCACTACATAGTAGCCCTGTGGAAACACTGCATTTGTTATGATTTTCGTTAGCTTTGTTTCTGTGAGTGCTATTATGTCTGGGTTTTCTTCTAGTGCCCACTCTCCAAGTTCACTAGTTTTATTTGTAATCCCATCTATGTTAGTGTACATCGCCTTGAAGCTCACTTTCTTCTGTTCATTTACATATCCCTTTCTTGGCGAGTATTCTACTGGTGTGGGAAGCTGTTCCGTGGGTGAGAGGATCTGTGAGGTGGTTTGCAGGGTCGCAGAGGGTTTTGGGGTGGGGGGTGGGGTTTAAGGGAAGGGGGAACGGGTAGGGTGTGGGTTAAGGAGATAGGGGGGACATGGAGGATACGGGGTGAGGG
Source organism: Procambarus virginalis (assembly GCA_020271785.1). Lineage (NCBI taxonomy): Eukaryota > Metazoa > Arthropoda > Malacostraca > Decapoda > Cambaridae > Procambarus > Procambarus virginalis. Next base: position 8,521,698 of record WNGS01167840.1, on the reverse strand, counting down.
GGGAGGAGGAATAGGGAGGGTATGGGATGAAGGGGGAAGGGGGACTGGGGGGAAAGGTGGGAGGGGGGACATGATGGGAATGGGGATGGGGTGTCGGGGTCAGAATGGGGTGGGGGGGGAGGGAGGGTTGGGTGGGGGCAGGTAGGGTGAGGGGAAGGAAGGGTTTCTATGCAGAGGGGGTTGGTGGTGTTGCCCCCCCCCTCTGGTGTTGCTGGGATGCTGGTTTTGGGTTCCCCTCTTGTCTCTGGGACTGCTGTGTTGGGGGCTGTGATTTCCTGGTTTGCTCCTCTCTCCCTGCGCTTCCTCCTTGCCTCTGCTGCCCTGGCTCTCTCCTCCTTCGTCCTGTCCCTCTGCAGGAATACTTGTTTGTATCCCTCCACATGTTGGAGACGACTCTTCTTTTCTAGAATATCCTCCTTCGTGGTTTCGTTTGCAAACACCACCTTTACAAGTCGGTTTCTGTCCCTGTTGTACCAGCCCAACCTGAAAACCTTCTCAATGTTGTGTGCAGCCTCTTCCATCTGTAACCCCTTCAGTAGCCCATGTACTGCCTCTCTATCCTTGCCATTCCATTCTTGCCTGTTGGATCCTTCCTGTTCTTTGATGCCTACAACTACCACTGATCTCTTTCTCTCCAGCAGTTGAGTGGTGCACCTTGCTGCTTCCTGTGAGGTAGCAGCTTGCATGGCTACCTCCCTCACTGTGGCCATTGCTTCTGAGCTCTTTTTCAATATGTCCGCAAATGTGTCAGGTACAGAGGCATTTCCTTCCAATGTACCATTCCCACCTTCCCTTTGGATGATAATCTGATGCTCGGTCTCTTTATTTTTCGCTGTGAGAGATTTGATCTCCTCCCTTGCTGATGTCAGCTCACTTTGCAGGTTGTTAATTGTAATCCTCATTTCATTCATCTCCCTCCTGAATTCCTCCAGTACTTGGTGTAGCAATTCCTGCGTTTGTTCGCCCTGGCTGCTTCCCATAACCCTGTTTCGGCCTCCTGCCATTTTGCCCCTTGTCAAGAGAGGTAGCAAGGGAGAGAGAGAGCAAGAGAGCAAAAGAGAGAACAGGAGAGACCCAGAGAGAGCGAACAGAGAGAGAGAGAGCAAGAGAGAGAGAGCAGAGAGAGAGAGAGAGAGAGCAGAGAGAGAGAGAGCAAGAGAGAGAGAGCAAGCGAGAGAGAGAGAGCAGAGAGAGAGAGAGAGAGAGAGAGAGAGAGAGAGAGAGAGAGAGAGAGAGAGAGAGAGAGAGAGAGAGAGAGAGAGAGAGAGAGAGAGAGAGAGAGAGAGAGAGCGTGTGTGCCTGGGATGGGGTTGAGAGGTGAGGTAAGGTCAGCTTACGGCAGGTAGAGTGAGGGAGGATTATGGGAGGTTTTTTATCCTTTTTCCACGAAATGTGTTAATCAGGGGCGCGTGTGTGTGGGGTGTGGGGTGCGCGTGCGTGCGTGCGTGAGTGTGTCCCTAGTTCCCGTAAGCGGTACTTCTACCCAATGAGCCACGCTGAGATTTTAAAGATATATAATATCCTGAACAAGAATTTGATACTATTTTACCTCACACTGTACACCTGATTAATTGACCAGAAAGGCGGGTACCTACCAGATTGTTTCCCGTTCACACAACTAGATGAGTGATGACATATGGTCGATGATGATGCTCCGTCGTCGGCTTCCACTAGGTGATTCACTAAGGTGTTCTTCTATCTACACAAAACTCTGGAGTCAGTCACTGTATCGTTGTGTTGCGGTTCACTAATTTACTGTATCACTGATCACAATCACCACCCAACAAACACAATCACCAGTTCCACGGCCACGGTGGGTCGACCCAGCTGCCGGTCAGGTCAGGTCGCCTTACGCTGTCCTCCACACTATGCACCGGTGATCCACTAGCTCCACTTTTGATTTCTTCGCACAATCGCTAGCGATATGACTATGCTATGTAGCACCCTGCTAGCTACACACTGCGAGAGGCCAAATACTATGATCTAGCCTCAATAATCCTTCAATGTCCCGTGAAATTGACGAATTTCCGCGGACCTCGCTAATCGCGTGTGTCTCCCACCGTCGCTACTGTGCTACATGTGTGTGTGTGTGTGTGTGTGTGTGTGTGTGTGTGTGTGTGTGTGGTGTGTGTGTGTGGTGTGTGTGTGTACTCACCTATTTGTACTCACCTATTTGTGCTTGCAGGATCGAGCATTGACTCTTGGATCCCGCCTTTCCAGCCATCGGTTGTTTACAGCAATGACTCCTGTCCTATTTCCCTATCATACCTAGTCTTAAAAGTATGAATAGTATTTGCTTCCACGACCTGTTCCCCAAGTGCATTCCATTTTTCCACTACTCTCACGCTAAATGAAAACTTCCTAACATCTCTGTGACTCATTTGAGTTTCCAGTTTCCACCCATGTCCCCTCGTTCTGTTATTATTACGTGTGAACATTTCATCTATTTCCACTTTGTCAATTCCCCTGAGTATTTTATATGTCCCTATCATATCTCCTCTCTCCCTTCTTTTCTCTAGTGTCGTAAGGTTCAGTTCCTTCAGACGCTCTTCATATCCCATCCCTCGTAACTCTGGGACAAGCCTCGTCGCAAACCTCTGAACCTTCTCCAGTTTCCTTATGTGTTTCTTCAGGTGGGGGCTCCATGATGGCGCGGCATACTCTAAGACAGGTCTCACGTAGGCAGTGTAAAGCGCCCTGAAAGCCTCAACTGTGTGTGTGTGTGTGTGTGTGTGTGTGTGTGTGTATCCACCACCGTCACCAACCAAACCAACAATCCCAGCAGCATGACTGACACACACACACACACACTCACACACACCCACACACACACACACGCGCACACACTCACACATACCCACACACACTCACACACACTCACACACACTCACACGTACCCACACACACTCACACACACTCACACACACTCACACACTCCAACTATCTCAAAACACACGTACCCGCAGTGGTAACTCCTCCAGGTGTCGACGCAGGTGAAGGGTGGACTGCAGGAAACGTTGGCGCAGACAGGGGGCGTCGAACACCCACCATCTACCCCCTGGACCCCAGTGACCTCGCCCCAGGCCGTCCTGTTGACGGTGGGGGGAAGCGGCATAGGTCTGCCTGAGATGCGGAGGTCGTCCAGGCACCCTGCAGGAGGAGGAGACAGCGAGAGGGCCAAAATAGTTAAGTTAATCCTCCTGCTGGTGTTCGCCCTTGGTAAGTCACACATAAAACATATATCCACACATATATACTCATATCCACACCAACCATCTCCTTTCACACGTACAGAATAGTCCTCTCTTTACAACAAAATTATTTCAATTGCTCACCATCAAAGTAATCTCTGTGGACGGTGACGATGCCCAGAGCGAGGTACTCGGACGTCCCTCCCAACTGAACAGCTTCTTCAGCGTTCAGCTGCAGGAGGCCGGACGACGGCGGGGACCCCAGCAAGGTGAGCGAGGCGTTGTACAAGACACCATCACCGTCGTCAGCCTTGAGAATCACCGCACCTCCGTACCTGCGAGGCAAGCAGTCATACATAGTACGCTGTGTGGTACTGACCCACTGGACACAACCTCATCGCCAATTCAACATCGAATCGATGCTACTCTTGGACATTGTGTCCACTGGTGTGATGATCATGCCCCTCCACCCCCCCCCCTTACTCTTGGGGAAACGACATTAATCCCACGTTCGCTTAAAGTTAATCCTATGTTGATTTATCGTTGATCCTGTGTTGATTTAGATTACTCGAGCATATTATGCTCATATGTGTCTCCCTGGTGGAAAAAGGTCAGAGGGAGGTCAGGTTATGCTTAGACAGATTAATGTGTCAGTTTTAAAGGTCAGAGCAATTGCTACATAAAATTTATTCGTGGCAAGTAAGGACAAATGTCGACAAAAAAAATATTCAATTATTTGAAATGAAATCAAATTAGGTTCCTCAACTTTAAGCTCAATGGAAGGTCAAGTAAAGATAAATGTTTGAAAATCAAGAGATATAAAGGTAGGTAAATTCAGGTGATATAAAGGCAGCTCACATCCTAAACCATCATCTAAATGTTTATAGAAAACTTGCTTAAAAATATGTAACGTGAACAATACGCCACTTAGATGTTGGAGATGAGAGAGCGGACGATAAGGCAGTATAATGTTACAACTGGGGTTATTATGATTGTTCAAAGATGCCTTTATGAGCAAAGTGAGTCTTCAGTAAGACCCACGCACTGAACCTTGATAACAAAGCAGCTTAAGTATAAGAACAGCAGCAGCTGTTGTCGAGGAAGATTCTCGACAGCAGCGGTTGCAAAACTACAGTTTATATCAGTCTGAATTTTGCATTCATACGTTAAATCTGAACCATACTCATGGATGGTGTGTCAGGTAATTATAAATAGATATGTTGTTACAACAAATATATGTTCGAGTATTTATGTCATCGATCCAAACGTAAAATGTAACCATCATTTTTACTTTATATGGTCCTACTTAACACTTTTTCCTGATAACTGAGCCTTGAGTCCTACTTTTCCTTTTTTCCTTTTCCTTTTTTCCTGATTTTTCCTGATATACTTTACATATCTCTCCTATACCTTAGGTATCACACACGTAAATTTATACTGAACATATATATTACATATGTAAATTAGTGCTGTAAAATTTACATAATAAGCATAAGAACAACAGATTCATATTGTATCCACGCGTAGTTTAATCTGACTACATATGTAATTAACAAATTTAAACCAATTTAATAAGCAAGATCATTTAAGAATTCGTTTAGGAATTTAGGACCTCTTAGGAATTTCTGCATTAAAATTTAACATTCTTCTTCCACAATAATGGTTTCCGTTACTTGCCTCACAAAGATGCCTGGCTAATGAGATGGAGATGTAGTGTTCATGTTATGTCACGTTTCGTAACGATGGCATAAGTCGTTCGTGCCCTGAGAGTCGTTAGCTTCCAATCACATTAAATATTGCCCCACCAAAAAAAGGAAAACGCTCTTCAGAGTTTGGAACCTTCAAGACTGTTGTTTGTTTACCTTGATTTATTTATCTTGAGGTTATCTTGAGATGATTTCAGGGCTTAGCGTTCCCGCGGCCCGGTCCTCGACCAAGCCTCATAGCTGATATTTTTTTTTTTATATATTCTCGCTGATGTATGTCCATCACAGTTACCACAGTGCTGATTTCCCTGATTTTTAGTGAAAGATTTACTGTCACTGAATGTGTCTTTGTGGTCTGGACACGATCTTATTGTATACACTGAGAGGGGCACTTTTGTCCTGGACTAAAGTATACGATAATTAATTGAACGGGTAATAACTGAACGAGCAATAACTGAATGGGTAATAATTGAACGGGTATTAATTGAACAAGTAATAAATTCGGACGAAGTTTGACACACACTGAAAAAAAACATAAATAGATTTTTCAAGTACATTGATCATTAATAGATGTATTACAGTGCTGGAAAGGTATAAAACATTCTGTTAATATGTATTTATGTGCTGTTCTTGCTCACGTTTTATTGAGAGGTATTATACAGTCTTGTTATGACGGACACAACTATCTAATTGCTTAATTATTGATTGAAACCTCAGTTCTGATAGAGAGAGAGAGAGAGAGAGAGAGAGAGAGAGAGTGAGAGAGAGAGAGAGAGAGAGAGAGAGAGAGAGAGAGAGAGAGAGAGAGAGAGAGAGAGAGAGAGAGAGAGAGAGAGAGAGAGAGAGAGAGAGAGAGAGAGAGAGAAATCCTTCTCTAGACAAGTAGAAAATCAAACAAAAAACAGTCATTTTATTCAGTTACAAAATTGGCTGCTAGCCATTTGTGATTGAATAATGCCAGATGACAGATGGCTCAGCACCTATATAAATAACCTGGACTTTTAAGCTAATAAGAAATAATTAATGTACTAACTGCCTATTTGATAAATTTTATTGCTTTCTTATTATGGACTCACTGTCTGTAAACCTCTGAAGGATTTTTAATACCATTAACCAAGCAGTAAGTTTACCTAAGTCCTGAATACTTAGGTAAATACCTATTTGTCAAATGTTGACAAGGAAACTGTTCTCATCTTTCAAAAAACTCATATTTTTTGTTTTTACTTTTTTATTTTGTACTTAATAAATAAATACTTTGTATTTACTTTAACTATATTTTTGTATTTAAGTCATGCACTAAGCATGACTTAAATTGTGTGTAGCAGTTTGCGTGTGCAATTTTACTACTGTTTATAGCCCATACGTGGTTCCTCGGTTGTTTCCGAGAGCTGATAGCCTTGAAATGGTTAGTACAGAACTCCATCCGGTAATTAACAAGCAAATGGTCCAAATTTCCTTAGATTTACTTATGACGTGTATGCGATTCACTGTAATTTATATTAGAATGTCATCGGCATATTAGCAACTTAATAATGTTGCTCTTCGCTTGTGTGTCTAATGTCTTTAAGTGTGTGTTGTGAACAACGGTGTATCTAGCCACAGAGCTCTGAGGCCCTCCACTTTGTTCCCGTTGTTATTTTGTTCTTTGTTCCTGTTATTGCTTTGTTCTTTGTTCATATTGGCGACTGTTCCCACACACTCCCACGTAAGATACACTAAACCCTCTGTGTTCTTCTCAAAGGTTCTCTATGATACCTTGAGGATTGAATATTCCTTAAGAATTCAAGTTAGAGCTACGGCTTCACATGTGTGGGATCCACGGTTCGAGGCCCGGACAGTCCAGGTGAATGGAATTCCTTAAGAATATATTTTTCGTGGTATAGAATCAAAGTCTTTACTGAATCCTAAGTGTAGCACAACGTAATCTTTGCCCCTTGCTTCTATACATACACAAGATTTAAACATAAACAATATCTAAACAAACGCACAGTATATAAACACACATAGCAGACACACACACACACACACACACACACACACACACACACACACACACACACACACACACACACACACACACACACACACACACACACACACACACACTACCTTGAAACAGCAACATCATGCCAGAGACCGTCAGTAAGGAGAGCGTGAGTGAGACAGAGAGAAGAGGAGGCAGAGGATCTGGACGAGGAGTGGTGGTGATGGTGGTGGTTACGGTGGTGGTGGTGGGGGTAGTGGTGATGCTGGAGCTGCAGGTGGGACAGGAGCTGGAGCTCAACACACAACCGTCCTCCGGTCAGGTGGAGTATCAGCTGATCGCCTCCTGTGTCTCCTCCTCCTCCTCCTCCTCCTTCTTCTCCTCCTGCCCCTGCTCCTCCTCCTCCCGAGGACAACACCACCAGTGAGCCTTCGCGTCGCCAAGTACGGAACCTAAGATGAGAGCAATTTATATTAGAAAGTGTTATCGCTTGAGTCATTGCAGGATACTCTTGTGTGTGTGTGTGTTGTGTGTGTGTGTGTGTGTGTGTGTGTGTGTGTGTGTGTGTGTGTGTGTGGTGTGTGTGTGTGTGTGTGTGTGTGTGTGTGTGTGTGGGATTAGCTCCAACACATATTCTCAGTTCCGGGACGAGCCTGGTGGCATACCTCTGAATCTTCTCTAACTTTGTCTTGTGTTTAACCAGGTATGGACTCCAGGCTGGAGCTGCATTCTCCAGGATTGGTCTGACATAAGTGGTATACAGGGTCCTGAATGATTCCTTACACAAGTTCCTAAGACAGTGCTTATGTTGGTCAATCTAGCATATGCCGCTGATGATATCTTTTTGATGTGGGTCTCTGCGGACAGGTTCGGTGTGATATCAACCCCCGATCTTTCTGTCTATTTGTTTTTTGCAGGATATCACCTCCCAGATGATACCTTGTGTTCAGCCTTCTGCTTCCTTCTCCTACGTTCATTATTTTACACTTTCTGAGTTGAACTTTAGTAGCCATTTTCTAGACCATTCCACTAGTTTGTCCAGGTCGTCCTGTAGTCTCTATCTATCCTCATCTGCCTTGATTCTTCTCATAATGTTTGCATCATCAGCAAACATTGAGAGGAATGAGTCTATATTGAGTGTGAGTCTATTTCAGTGTGAGTGTGTGTGCTTTGTGTGTGTCTAGTACTCGTGCAACTCGTCCTCTTAAAATAACGTCGCTTTTGGCTCGTATGCGCGCTATGGCCGAAAGTGGACGTAATTTAAAAATGAAATCGGGGTCACGAAAGTGACGTACTGTCCTGTTTTCTGTTTAGTCGTCCGGCTTACTCGGAAAGGTTAGGAGAGGAAACTTTCAATTAACGTTTTTCATAACGTTTGAAACTTTATGAGTATTTCTTGCCCACCTAACCTACCAGAGGATCCTTAATAACTAAGTGTTGTTGAAAAAAAAATCCCAAATTATTTTCATTTTTTTTTCATTTTCAAATACGTCCACTTTCGGCCATACGGGTAAATGGCCAGAAGCGACGATATTTTTAAGAGGACAGGTTGGGTTACCATGTGTGTGTGTTTAGGTATTTGTTGAGATATTCGGACACGCGAGTGTTTTGAACCTGAGGATAATGTTTATTGCATGTGTTCGAGGGTCCGGCACTGGCTGGAGTTATATGAACGAGCAGAGAGAAATAAATCTCTCGCGGCTCCGCCTTGTCGTAATCCAGCAGCTGGCGAACTTTAGTCGTAATTCTCTGTGGTTTTGTCGTATCTTTTGTTGAAGCTGTGAATAAAATCTGTCTCCAGCACCGCTTGCTTCGTTCTCGTTCCTCTCAAGCGCTCATTACTCGGACGGTTAGTACTTATTTCGACAATATTCTTGTTCTTCATCTTTTGTCTTCAGTTTGCCGACCTTTTCTATGACTCTCAGTATTTGATATGTCAAGATCCAGTCTCCTTTGATTTTTTACTTTTTAAGTGTTCGTAGTTCAGATCTTGTGCAGTTTTCACAGTTTATGGCCAACATTTTTTTATAAGTTTCGTTGTGAATTTATTTGTTTCTCTTTATACTGTTGTTGATAATGTGAAGGGTTCCATGCAGATGCTACATACTCCATAACTAGTTCTATATAAAGTGTAGATTGTACGCAGTGTTCTGTTTAGCCTCCTAAAAGCTTGCCTTATATCTGCTAGTTATGTATACCCACAAGACGGAAGAAANCTTCCTCTTGAAAAACATAAATTAATAATTGAGTCGCAACATGGTTTTATAAATGGCCGTTCATGTTTAACAAATTTGTTATCTTTTATTCTAGCATAGTTGAGGCAGTTAATAGTGGTAAGGATTGTGATGTTGTGTACCTTGACTTTATCAAAGCTTTCGATACAGTGCCACATGAAAGACTGATTAAAAAGATAGAGGCTCATGGTATTGGGGTGCTATATTAAGCTGGATTAGGGCATGGCTATACCAAAGAAACAGAGAGTAGTATAAATGGAGTTCAGTCAGAGTGGAAAATGTTGTAAGTGGAGTGCCTCAAGGCTCTGTCTTGGGACCTCTGTTGTTTATAATATATATAAATGATTTAGATTCAGATTTGAGTAGCAACATTTGCAAATTTGCCGATGATACGAAAATCGGTAAGGAAATTAATTCGGAGGAGGACTCACTATCACTTCAAGTTGATCTAGATAGGGTTTTGAAATGGTCAAAGGACTGGCAGATGCAGTTTAATGCTGATAAATGTAAAGTTCTGAGGCTAGGTAATGATGATAGAGTTACAAGATACGAGCTAGATGGTGTTGAGATTGCGAAGTCGGATTGTGAAAGGGATCTGGGAGTTATAATTAGTAAGAATTTAAAACAAAAGGATCAATGCATAAATGTTCGTAATAAGGCAAATAGGACACTCTGATTTATTAATCACAGCGTAAGTAACAAGACACCTGGTGTGGTTCTCAAGCTATATCTTGCTCTGGTTAGGCCCTATTTAGATTATGCAGTTCAGTTTTTGGTCGCCATATTATAGAAGTTTTTTCCACTCAAATTAAAGTCACCCATGACATAAATACTGTTAGATCTAGATGCTCTAGATATTTCATCCCATAGATGCTTTGCTTCCATTCTGCCTAAATTTGGTGACCTATATATAACTCCAATTATAATATTATTTGCTTTTTCGTTTAATTCTATCCAAATAGTTTCTGTGTGTGGCTCAGTTTCGATTCCCTCTTTGAGACTACATTTCAAATTGTCCCTAACGTATATGGCTACTCCACCACCTCGTCTAATATATCTATCTGTGTGAAATAGTTTAAATCCATTTATTTGATATTCGGCTAATAGTTCTCTATTATCATCATTCATCCACGTTTCGGTATGTGCAATAAGATCTATTTTTTCTGTGCAGACAAGAGCATTTAATTCGTTAATTTTATTTCTTAGACTTCTACTGTTTGTGTAATATACCCTGAGTGAATTGTTATTTTGAGGCCCTTCTCTTTCCCTGATCATTTTGCCAATTCCTTTCTCCCGCAAACACATACTTTTATTACAACCTTCCTCCAAATCAATTCCCATACCTCTATCTACTAACAGTTTAAACCCAAACAACACCTCTAACCACTTCTTCCAACGAGTTAGCAACAACCCCAGCTCTCGATAGATGCACCCCATCCCGAGCATACATTTCATTTCTTCCATAGAAGTGTTCCCAGTTGTTATATAAGATATTGCATTAGATTTGCAATATCTTTCCAGCCTGCAATTGACACCAAGTGCCCTCGACATCCATTCATTTCCCACTCCCTTTCTTGGAAGAATGCCACATATGATCGGGATTCCTCCCTTGCTCCTAACTAATTCTATTGCTGTCTTGAATTTCAGTATTAGTTCCTCACTTCTAACTCTCCCAACATCATTACCCCCTACACTAATACAAATAATGGGTTTGCTCCCATTTCCCGTCATAATATCTTTCATGTTTCCAACAATATCACCAATTCCAGCTCCCGGATAGCAAACTCTTAATCTGTTCCCCCTATCTCTGGCACAAAACATTCTGTCTAAATACCTCACCTGGGAATCTCCCACAACCAAAACTCGCCTCGGTACCTCCTTAACTTTCTAAGCGCCCTAAGGGGCCCGCGCTTCGCCACTCCTTGCTGATTTCTTTTCGGAGTGATCCGCTGGCTCACCACAGCACTCGTCCTCCAACACGGCAATTTCACTGCCGTGAAATTGCATCTATGGGATGATATTTCATCCCATAGATGCTTTGCTTCCATTCTGTCTAAATTTGGTGGCCTATATATAACTCCGAATATAATATTATTTGCTTTTTCGTTTAATTCTATCCAAATAGTTTCTGTGTGTGGCTCAGTTTTGATTCCCTCTTTGAGACTTCATTTCAAATTGTCCTTAACGTATATGGCTACTCCACCTCCTCGTCTAATATATCTATCTGTGTGAAATAGTTTAAATCCATTTATTTGATATTCAGCTAATAGTTCTCTATTATCAACATTCATCCACGTTTCGGTGAGTGCAATAATATCTATTTTTTCTGTGCAGACAAGAGCATTTAATTCGTTAATTTTATTTCTTAGACTTCTACTGTTTGTGTAATATACCCTAAGTGAATTGTTATTTTGAGGCCCTTCTCTTTCCCTGATCATTTGGCCAATTCCTTTCTCCCGCAAACACATACTTTTATTACATCCTTCCTCCAAATCAATTCCCATACCTCTATCTACTAACAGTTTAAACCCAAACAAACACCTCTAACCACTTCTTCCAACGAGTTTGCAACAGCAACAACCCCAGCAATCGATAGATGCACCCCATCCCGAGAATACATTTCATTTCTTCCATAGAAGTGTTCCCAGTTGTCTATATAAGATATTGCATTTGATTTGCAATATCTTTCCCGCCTGCAATTGACACCAAGTGCCCTCGACATTCATTCATTTCCCACTCCCTTTCTTGGAAGAATGCCACATATGATCGGGATTCCTCCCTTGCTCCTAACTAATTCTATTGCTGTCTTGAATTTTGTATTAGTTCCTCACTTCTAACTCTCCCAACATCATTACCCCCTGCACTAATACAAATAATGGGTTTGTTCCCATTTCCCGTCATAATATCTTTCATGTTTCCAACAATATCACCAATACCAGCTCCAGGATAGCAAACCCTTAATCTGTTCCCCCTATCTCTGGCACAAAACGTTCTGTCCAAATACCTCACCTGGGAATCTCCCACAACCAAAATTCGCTTCGATCCTCCCTTTTCTCTTGGGGCACTTTGAGGTACCCGCGCTTCAATGTTCCTCGCCGCTACGCCCTTACCTCCATGCTGAACCATAGGTTCACCACAGCACTCGTCCTCCAACACATCAAATGCGTTTGTAATCTTTATGGTATTAGGTGTCTGTTTTGCCAAGGTCTTCTTAAGACCCCTGTCTTTTACAATATGCCAAGACGGGGTCTCCCTAATGCCGGTCTCCTCCTTTGCTTCATCCTGTCGTTTCTTAAGCTGCCTTACCTCCTCCCGCAGCAAATCAAGCTCTGTCCTCAGAGCTCCCACCAGACTCACCAAACCCTCCATTATTGCTGAATAATGCAATAACCAGAGCAAGATATAGCTGAAGAACCACACCAGGTGTCTTGTTACTAACGCTTCGATTAATAAATCCCAGTGTCCTATTCGCCTTATTACGAAACATTAATGCATTGATCCTTTTGTTTAAATTCTTACTAATCATAACTCCCAGATCCCTTTCGCAATCCGACTTTGCAATCTCAATACCATCTAGCTTGTATCTTGTAACTCTATCATCATTACCAAGCCTCAAAACTTTACATTTATTAGCATTAAACTGCATCTGCCAGTCTTTTGACTATTTTAAAACCCTATTTAGATCTTCTTTCAGTCTTCTTGACTTGTTTAGATCTTCTTTCAGTCTAACTTGAGTCTTCTTTCGCGTTAATTTCCCTACCGATTTTATATCATCTGCAAATTTGCAGATGTTTCTACTCAAGCCTGAATATAAATCATTTATATATATTATAAACAACAGAGGTCCCAGGACAGAGCACTGAGGAAGTCCACTAACAACATTATCCCACTCTGACTTAACCCACTACAGCTATATCTTGCTCTGGTTAGGCCCCATTTAGATTATTCAGTTAAGTTTTGGTTGCCATACTATAGAATGGATATAAATTCACTTGAACGTGTCCAGCATAGGATGACTAAGTTATTACCCCAAACTAGAAATTTTTCCTATGAAGAAAGAATAACAAAGCTTAAATTGCATTCACTGGAAAGGCGAAGAGTTAGGTGAAATGATAGAGGTTTACAAGTGGATGAATGGACGTAACATTCATAGGATATATTAATAGGATATTAAAAGTATCAACACAAGGCAACATACGAAACAATGGGTATAAATTGGATAAATTTAGATTTAGGAAAGACTTTGGTAAATTCTGGTTCGGCAACAGGGTTGTTGATTTGTGGAACCAATTACGGCTTAACGTGGTGGAGGTGGGGGTCCCTCGATTTTTTCAGGAGTGGGTTGGACATGTATATGGGTGGGATTGGGTGGTTATAGATAGGAGCTGCTTCGTATGGGCCAATAGGCCTTCTGCAGTTACATTTGTTCTTATGTTCAGAGCCAAAGTAGTGGATGTAAAATCAACTGCGAAGTTGTACGAACAAACCCTTTGGTACTTCTCTTTCAATGATGTCCATCCTGATGTTTCAAGCCTGGAGAAAATATATTCAGAGACCTTGCAAAACCATACACAGACTCAGATTTGGTTATAAGTGGTTATAAGAGGTAATAAACCAAATAATTAAAGAGTGTCATATCTGTATAAGAGATGTAATGCCCCATTGCATTACTTAATTTCAGTAAGTAATGCTACACTATTGCACTACTTACTGGAATGTGAAGCAACGAAGAAGTATCGGTACGACCAGTACCGACCTATCACAAATTTTTGTGCAGGATGAACCGAAACGTCGTCGTTCCTACAACTTCCTATTCAAGCGTGGGTTGGACATGTATATGAGTGAGTACAACATCTGATGTGTGATTTAGTCATCAATCTGCATTTACTTTGTTTTCCAATCATCAATATACATTTTTTGTGTAGAGAGTGATTATAATTCATACATTTCCAATTTTCCCCATAGTGAGAATTGACTGATTATGACCTTCATTTTGAACTTGTAATTTAGTTACCAAATAATTTATTTATTATTTGCTGTAACAAATATTTTTAATAACTCCGCTTTAGGTTTGCTTAAAGTCCTTTTATTACTGTTAATTCCTTAAAGAATAATGATAATGCACATGTGAATTAATAATGCAGCACTTTATTAATTAAAAGGTATAGCTCATTGGTTATATATAAAAAATTTCAGCCTAATAAAAAACTAATACAGCATAATATAACTCCTTTGAAAACTGCTCTAACAATTTGAATAGTTCGCACTCACTCCTGTCAATGTCACCGGTGACTATATTGACTATATAGTCAATGGGGCTCTTGTTGTCAGTGTTGCTGATGTCCATCCTGATGTTATCCCTCTTTCTCACGATGTCATTATACCTTTCGTCGTTAAAGTCATTGCTGCTTCTGATGTCTCCACTGATGGTCTTCCTCCAGGCAGTAATATCAGCCTGAAGGCCCAGCAGGAGACTATAAGAGCCACAGTCCAGAGGACACCGTGTGAAGGGGTCTGAGGGGGACACCAGCAACAGGTAAAAATCACCAAACAAACGTTTCGGGCCGGTCTGGATCGACAAATTATTATCGACCGAAACGTCGTGAATCTCCTTTGTTTTCGTACGTGTGGGTTGGGTCGTTTGTGTTTAGGCGAGGTATTGTGATTTGTTCTCTCTGACTGCTGATAAAAAATGTTCCCTAAGTAGAGGTTGTATGGATAATAATTTGAATTTGGTTTGAGTACTGATATTGTGCTCGATATGAATTTTATTTTGCAGTCCTCTTACACCAATGTCCACTCTCGTGCTTATACCGTCGATGGTATACTTCACTACACTACCTCTAGCTCATATATCACCTATACATATATTGATGGGTCAAAATGCCCCGTTAATGCTCCATACTGACCCTCACGGCAGTCATGATATAGATTACATTGATTGTAGGTTAACAGGGCCGCCCGGGTATTGTAGGATCGGGGGACAATGTAATTTTGGGAACAGTCATAATGGAGCCATATATTGAAACGTGAGATTTTGGCTGGTAAATGGTCGAAAATCTCTTTTAAACGAGTTGTGTTTAGTTCAAATCACCTAGATATTGGCCAGAAATAGCATTAGGTCACTTAATAACGCATTTTCAGGCTATAAAATGTGTCATTCTGGACAGGCCTGTTATTGAACTTTTTTAATTGCCAGATATAATTAATCTATCCAATCAAATGTGCCCTAACGACCCTAACACAGCCTAACAGGCAGCACGCAGTGTTGTAGTGGTTAGAGGTTTCACCTGCTCGCCTCACAAGCGAGATGGCCTGGGTTCGAACCCTTAGCAGTGCTCAACGACCATATCTACACACCCTCGCCCGAACACTCAAACACCAAACGCACGAATATCCTCACTTCAAATTAAGTAACAATTCACTAATTTTATGTCTCTTCGCTTGTCTCCTATTTATCCTCTAAGACGTAGTCCTGCTCTTGGTGTAAATTTCAGACCACATATCCATAGCTGAGGACTTTAACACCTCCCACACGAAGACTAGAAAGAAGCTAAAGACCACTTTACATCACAAGCAATAAAGGAAAATAAGCGTGCAAAAACAAAAAAAGTACCAAAAAAACATAAGAGCAAACAGCGCAAAACAAACAGCTTGTGCATCTGTCAGAGAAGTCTGAAAAATAGCATCTGAAAATATTGAAAATTGGGAGAGCATACTGAACGAGCCCAGTGTCCTTGAAGGTGTAGACACCCAACGATGAGTCTTCGTTGAAAACTTGATTTATTTATTATTTATTTATTTATTATATATTTATTTATTTATTTATTTATTTATTTATTTATTTATTTACTTATTTATTTATTTATTACCTTGCAATCGCTTCTCTTTCCTCATATAATGCGGGTAGTTCACACTCCTGCTGTAGCACTTACCGAAAACTTTGCTCGTTCTATGGGGGGGATATCGTTAAAGTTACTGATGATATCGTTAAAGTTAGTGATGATATCGCCTCGTGTACAGTCATTATAGGCATCTAGCCAGCATTGTGAACGGAAAGTTTAATTAACTAGTGAAAGCTAAAAGTTTGCATAACTAGTTACCAGGGAAACTGTGAAGTTTACCTAAATTACTCTAACAGAAAAGTTAGTTTACTTAAATTGATTTAACAGAAAGTTTACTTAAATTGATTTAACAGAAAACGGAAAGTTTACTTAAATTGTTTTAACAGAAAGTGGAAAGTTTACTGAACTCTCTCTAAGACAAAAGGGGAGAGCTGTAAATTGACTTAATTGGATTCAACAGTATACAGAAAGTTTACCTAACTAACTTCCAGAGAAAACAGCAAGTTTACTCAATTATACTCCAGAGAAACAATTGAATTAAGAAGCTCCCATAAAACTAAAAGCTTACTTAATTAGCTACAAGAACAAACAAGAAACTGACTGGTCTTCTTCCAAGCTAAAAACAGAAGCTTACTGAACAAGCTCTATGAAACCCACAGCCACAGCTTTTCTTAAACTAAGCATTATTACTGCTTTTTAACATTATATAACATTATATGTCATGAAGCCAAAAAACGTGAGAGAGAGAGAAATATAATTAACTCAAATGTAATAAAGAAGTTAGGCAATAAAGAAGACAAAACTTTGAACAGGTAAGACAACTAGCTCTAAATACATGTGGATTTTGTGGAAAAAACAATACAAAAAAATCACTAAAGAGATACAATAAGATCACGTGAAAGGCAAGTGACATGGCTGTTTCGTGCACGGCTTTGTAGTTAGTAAAAGAAATTATAAATCTAGCAAAGCTACTAGAACTGCAGTGAAAGCTACTAAAAAAAGATATAAAATAAACATAATAGAAAATACAAATAGCATTAACAAATTAAGAAATAAAAGTAATAATTAAAACAGAATAATAAAAATAGTAAAAATATAAAAAAATCAAAATAAATTTACATCAAAGTTAATGAAATTCCAAAGGCATTAAATATATAAATACACTTCTTAGTGCATTATTATAGGTGAAGCTAAAAAAAAAATGGGAGAAGAAAGGAGAACACAAGAGAGAGCAAGTAATCAAGTAGAAGGGAAATCAAAATAAAGTGATAAAATGAAATCAAAATAAAAATTAAAGTAAAAAATGTAAGACATGCAACACAGTCGAAACGTAAAAATAGAGGCAGGAAAAGCTAATTGGAAAGCTAAGTGAAAGCTAAGTGAAAGCTAAGAGAAAGCTAAGTGAAAGCTAAGAGAAAGCTAAAAGAAAGCACAAAAGATCATACCTGAATTTGTGTTGAAGCAGGAGCCAGCGTTGAGGCAGGGCCGCCAGGAGCACTCGTTAACCCTCTCACATGTCGCTCCTGAGCTGCTCAGGACCCTCCCCTCCCCGCACCTGAGGCAGACCTCGTTAACACACCAGGCACAGGGAGGAGGCAGGCCAGTAGGCAAAAACAGTGGAGAGGTAGGAGAAAGAGCGAGGGAGAGGTAGCAGATAGAGCGAGGGAGAGGCAGAGAGAGAGAGAGAGAGAGAGAGAGAGAGAGAGAGAAGAGAGAGAGAGAGAGAGACAGAGAGAGAGACAGAGAGAGAGACAGAGAGAGGGTGTGGGGGGACTTTGGAGGAATTAAGGATCTAAAGGGCAAAAATGAGAGAACACGTGATAGATGAAAGGTGGAGAGAGGAATAAATAAGGAGAGAGGTTTGTAATGAAGGAGCAAAGAAGGTAAGGAAAAAAGAACAGGAGTACAGAATCAGAGGAAGAAAGGGGCTTGAAGTTGGATAATTCAAATTAAACTAGTTTAGGGAAGAACAGTTTTTAAATCAATTAGGAAGGTTATTACACAGTTTATTATCCTAAATTTGCACGTCGTTTCATTTTTTTTGTTAAGTCTCACTCTGGGAACATCAAATAGATATTTGTTTTCTCGTGTGGTTCCCATTGGGTGTGTTATAACTCTCTATGAAGCGTTCAAGATCAGGATTATTACTGCAGTTTAGAGTTTTAAAGACAAAGCAATATGAGGGTGTGTGAAGTGCCTTGATATTCAACATATTGAAGGATTTCAGTAAGGGTGCTGACTACTGTCTGGGATTGTAGTTTGTTATTGTTCTAATTGCTGATTTATGTTGAATAATTAAGGGGCGAACGAAATTTTGGTTGTAGAGGCAGATACCGTAGATGATATATGGGTAGATGAGTGAATAATATGGTGTTACGAGTGCAGAATGAGGCAAGTAGTAGAGGATTTTTAGAAAGACATTTTGTTATATTCTGTTTATGACAACTGATATTTAGTTTGTTGCCAACGTGAACACCAGAATTTCCTACCTAGTCAGTTCTCAATTTGGGTATTGTTAATTAGTTCAGTTTGATTGGTGGATTTGTTTCCAAATAAGATGTAATACATTTTTTTCAATGTTATGAGTTTATTAGTATTCAGTAATAAATGGAGTTTTTCAGTTCAACATTCAGTATGTTAAAATACGATGGTTAAAACGTGAACAAAATGAGGTCGTGTTATCAGTAAATAAAATTGCTTCAGGCGTTGCGTGTCAATTATTAGGTTGATGTAAATGAGAAAGATGAGTGGATTAGGTTACTACCGTGTGAAGCATCAATGTAATTGGCAGTGCAGGAGAAGTAGCATCGTTCACGAATATAGACTGGTGCCTGTCAATGACGTAAGATCGAAAGTACTGAAGGGAAGTGACCCTTAATTCCCCATTGGTGCAGTTTGAGAAGAATGCTTTTGCGGTTAACGGCATTGAAGGTCGTTATGCAGACCAACAAAAAGATCTGTGTGGTACTAATTTTTGTTCCCAAGCGCTGCCTGTATAAAGTTAAGCATATTAATTTTACAGAATGATGTGTGTTCTTATGGGGTTCGAAGCCATATTGGCAAAAAGTAAGTATTATTACGTATATCAAGGTAGAAGTTCATTCATCAGCTTTTCAATTATTTTGGAAAATGTTGGCACGATGATATTATCTAAAATTGTTGATTTCAATGAGGTAACCATATCTGGGAAGGCTTGCAGCTTAATGATTGGACTATGGAGCAATGCCATGGTTATAACACTGATTATGTTTTTTTAAATTAGGGGTGGTATCTCAAAAACGGTATTTGACATTGTATTAAGTGAGATGATTATATCAATATCATCAGAAGATGTTAATGACATAATCACTAATCCCTGAATTTGGGAGCAGTGCCAGCGGCTGACAGTATTCAACAGTTACCAGCTAGATTTATTTTTTTTACTCTTTTTTTTTATTGAGTTTTCCTTTGATCCCTGTATCCGGAAAATAGTGTTCTATGTTTGATCATATTTCCCCTATATATGACTAAATTTATTTTTCAGAGAAGTTTGTTTTGGTTGTTTTATTATCTTAATATTTTATTATCATAGCATTAGTACCATAGCATTGACGAGCGCCTCATAGATGATTTATCCACGGTATTTATGTTTTTTTATTGACTGACTTAAGCAGGCCATTAGTATGCCATGGGAGGTTAATTCTTTTGGTTATGACTTGTTCAGTTAGCATGGGACAGTGAGTATTATCGAGGTTTAGAGTCTTGTTGAGCAATGTTACACCCAAAGTTGATGTTTGCCATACTGCCACGTTTATTCTTTAGTTTAGGTTACGAACAGCGGCAACATAGCTGCTCTTGGAAGCATCATTATGCAGCCTAAAATTAAGCTTCACTGTTTCTAAGTTCAACAAATAAGCTTCACGTGAGTTTTAATAATCTGGTTAGAATAAATGAAGTTTGTAGTCCCATCATTTATTATTTCCTGATTAGTGGAAAACTCCTGATGAGTCTTGTTCAAGTGAGATCAAGTGT
>WNGS01167840.1:8477264-8495810 GCA_020271785.1 Procambarus virginalis | reverse complement strand
CAAATATATATATATATATAATATATATATATATATATATATAATATATATATATATATATTATATATATATATATATTATATATATATATATTATATATATATATATATATATATATATATATATATATATATATATATATATAAAAGTTTGTGAGGGTACCACCTCTGGTGCCAATGTGGGGACCCATAGCCTCGGAGAAGAAAATAAAACGTATTCAGAGGAGACCTTGTGGTTTCTCACTGAACACTAATATTTCTTCTCCTACCACCCCCATTCTTTTGTATGTACACATATATATTTGCTTTATTTGAACTGTGTTACAAAAAAGGAGTTACATATAGGTTACAAAGATGGTTATCATAGGTTGTCGAGTTCCTCCAGCTCCTCAGATGGCGGGCAGGAACCCTGGATGCAGTGCGCATTTCCCCTCTGTATCGCCACGCTGAGGCGCTGGAAAAGAAAGCTGGCAGCTCTAGGGTCCCTTGTTGTTTCAATGAGCCTAGAACCCAGTTCCTTCAAAAAACTGGTAGCACTTTTACCCCAGGCGCCGAGTGTCTCAGAAGCAATGGGGACAAAATTGTAGTGGTGATCAAGTTCTCTATACTTACGGGATTTGGCTGCTTCCCTGTGGGTGGCAGCGCCACCTGGTTGTGCAACACTGAGGTCAATGTAGGTGTTAGCCAGGGTTGATACGCACGTGTAGTCCCATACCAACTGCTTGCCATTCTTCCAGGGGTTCACTGTGATACCATCCGGGCGACCAATAAGAGCATCAGAGTTACGGGGCGTTAGGTAACGAGGCTCTCTCTCGGCTGGGCATCCAGCTGTGGTGAGGCTCCTCTTGATGATGTCGTTAACTTCACTGTGCCTCGAGTGCCATCCTCCCGTGCTTTGGCAGAGTAGGCCATGGTGGCCGTACCTGTCAGGCACCACCTCGCCGCAAATACACCTATATCTGGTGTGGATTGGGGCAGCAAGGCGGAGGGCCACAGCAATTCGGAGGGCGTGTGGTGTGAGACGCGTGCCAGTTGCCGACATTGGGGTTGCTAACAGGAAATCCCCTGCATGAGGGGCTGCTACTGCTGTGAGGCGAGCAATGTCGTGCTGTGTTGATGCAGCACCCAGGCACATATTACACCCAGGCATAGCACCCAGGCACAGCCAGATATATATATATATCCATTGATGAGTTGACCAGACCACACACTAGAAAGTGAAGGGACGACGACGTTTCGGTCCGTCCTGGACCATTCTCAAGTCGACTCAACAATAGACTTGAGAATGGTACTGGACGGACCGAAACGTCGTCGTCCCTTCACCTTCTAGTGTGTGGTCTGGTCAACTTACTTTAGCCACGTTATTGTGACTCATCGCCTGTATATATCCATTGTCATCATTGAACAAATTTGTGTGACAATCAATGACTAATTTCCCGCTTCCTGTATCATTTAAGCAAATTCCTGACAATTAGTGAAGTGCATCTTTAATGTAATTACCTCTGGCGTCCCTGACGGGCTCTGACCTTCGCTACAGACAACACGTGGATTAGGATAATCTATCCAGGATTCAGCAAGCATTTACTCGTCCACTTCCGGAACCTGTACATCTTTAAACAATCATGGTGGTCTTGTTTACATTCAACAACCAGTTAAGGAAATTCGACACATCACAACCCAAGTATATAATTGTTGACATAATCACCCTCGTACTGCCTCGTAAGTGATTCAGTAAGTGTAAACAAAGCTGCAATGAATGTTGAAAGATGCACAGCTTTCGTAAGCCAACTCTTGATGAGTCAGCTGGTCCAGGATACATGCTTCAAGTTCTAAGGATCACAAATCCACGCATCTGATCCAGAGCATCCCCCCCCCCTGAAGCTTTACCGAGGTCTATATAAATTATTGAATGGCTCCCAACTGACTCGTTATAGACGACTAATTGCCGGCCCAGTGACTTAACGACCTCTGGCGGTGATTGGTATACTGCCGTCACTCTCAGTGACCGCTGGAAGTAAATTGTCTTCTGGTTATAAATCCATTGCTCCAGTTTTTTTGTCTTATAATGACGTCACAACAAATGTAATAACTGTGGCATTATTATTATTATTATTATTATTATTATTATTATTATTAATAATAATAATAATAATAATAATAATAATAATAATAATAATAATAATACAACAAAAAATAGTTCATTAACTTAACTAGTTTTGAACTTATTAACATATTTAGTATTCTGGAACTTAGATATATACACACACACACACACACACACACACACACATATATATATATATATATTATATATATATATATATAATATATATATATATATATATATATATATATATAATATATATACACTGAAGTATATTCGAGGCACGGCTTCTCTGGACTAATATAAATATTCAAATGAAACTTGATCTCACTGTTAATGAAGCCACCAATTAGTAACCTGAAACTCGTTCTCATAAGCAGACCACCTCGTTTGTTCGAAAGAGTCGTTAATTCTTGACCTGACCTCATATATAGCCACATAAACTTCGACAACAAGACTTACATGTGCACTCGCACACATATGTAAATGCTAATATTCGATTATTTGCCCCCCCCCCGTTTCCCTGCCCAAGCACTTTGACTGGACGGCAAAAAGACGGTCTCCCTTCATGCAGGTGCGTGTTCAATCCCCAACCGTCCAAGTGTGCTATTCCTTCCCCCCGTCCCGTCCCATCCCAAATCCTTATCGTGACCCTTACCAGCGCTATATAGTCGTAATGGGTTAGTGTTTTCCCTTATAATCCCTTATTATAACTAACTGAAAACTCACACCCCAGAAGTAACTCGAACCCATACTGCCAGGAGCAACGCAACTGGTATGTACAGGGACGCCTTAATCCACTTGACCATCACGACCAGACAACTGATGGTAGCCGAGCTATTTAGCCCATCAGCCCGCCGGCACTCTTATATATATATATATATATATATATATATATTGGTGTATATTGGCAGCAGGTTTTTTTTAAACATGTCTCATTAAATATGACCGCATATTCTGTATTTACTAACTTCTGATTTAGGGCTTCTATCCCTCTAACTATTTTCTTAGCATCAGGGCTTAGCAAAAATAGGAGTTCTCCAAAACTCATTTTCGTAATTTCCGGGTGAAGAAAAGAGGTAAATTACTATAGAATGTATTACACTTATTAATAAGTGTAATTACACTTATTAATAAGTGTAATACATTCTATAGTAATTTACCTCTTTTCTTCACCCGGAAATTACGAAAATGAGTTTTGGAGAACTCCTATTTTTGCTAAGCCCTGATGCTAAGAAAATAGTTAGAGGGATAGAGCCCTAAATCAGAAGTAGTAATACAGAATATGCGGTCATATTTAATATATATATATATATATATATATATATATATATATATATATATATATACATATATATATATATATATATATATATATATATATATATATATATATATATATATATATATATATATATATATATATATATCACTTAGAACTCTTTGACCCGGCCAGGATTCGAACCCATGCCGTCCAGGATCACCCCTAAACGTACACAGTACTGTGACCACCGCACCAATGATCGTCTATAAGGATTGGTCAGTCTTGGCGCTTATTAACTAAGCTCCCTGACTGACCAACCCCCGACGACACTCATGGATCCATTTGGGTACAGTTTTTCATCAAATTCTGGCGCATGCACGGGCCGCACTGAGTCTAACATGTGTGAGAAAGCTGCATGAACGCGCAAGCCATATATCACTTAGAACTCTTTGACCCGGCCAGGATTCGAACCCATGCCGTCCAGGATCACCCCTAAACGTACAAAGAGTTCTAAGTGATATATGGCTTGCGCGTTCATGCAGCTTTCTCACACAGTTGACTCAGTGCGGCCCGTGCATGCGCCAGAATTTGATGAAAAACTGTACCCAAATGGATCCATGAGTGTCGTCGGGGTTGGTCAGTCAGGGAGCTTAGTTAATAGCGCCAAGACTGACCAATCCTTATAGACGATCATTGGTGCGGTGGTCACAGTACGTGTACGTTTAGGGGTGATCCTGGACGGCATGGGTTCGAATCCTGGCCGGGTCAAAGAGTTCTAAGTGATTTATGGCTTGCGCGTTCATGCAGCTTTCTCACACACATATATATATATATATATATTATATATATATATATATATATATATTATATATATATATATATATATATATATATATATATATATATATGACAAAACCTGTGTAACATATTTTTCTGACGGAACTGAGCCCTTGAGCAAGTTAAGACCCACATATGTAATTTTAATACGGAATACCAGCTGAACTAAACAAAATAGTAAGAATACACCCAAAAAAAGGTGTTTCCGAGACATAAGATGCACCAGGCAACAATTTTTCAATCGCCGATTTCTAACTCTTTCCTTAGCATATATAATCAGCATCCACAGGTCCTTAACCTCACTTCCAAATCGTCAATCTCTACCTTCCCTAACATCACTCTCAATCTCGAGCATCATTTCCGAAGCTACTTTAGTATTGAGTTCCCCAAAATCCCAAAATTATTTCCAAACCATGCAATCCTCATTTCCTATTTACCAATCTCAAATATAATTGTCAATCCGTCTCTTATATCACTTGCCAATCATCACTCTCCTTCATCTATGTCCATCGCTACCTCACTCAATCTTTTGATCAATCAACGATATCTAATCACGCTGATTGGCTTGAATTCCTCCCAATCACTATCTGCAGTTGTCATTGTAATTATCATTATCCACTCTGATTGTCTCTCTGTGTGCTTGTCTTGTCCCTTGTTTATTGTTTCTCTCTCATTGTTTAGTCACGTTTTCTCATTGCCTAATTACCTCTCCCTTCTTCGGGCTAATTAGGAGAAAATTGAATTGTTTATGTTGCTTTGTAGCTCTCTCTCTCTCTCTCTCTCTCTCTCTCTCTCTCTCTCTCTNTAATATACTTAGTAAGTATATTAAAGCACATTAATATACTTTGTAAGTATATTTAAAGCACATATAATATTCACATGTGGAATACTGTTGAATGAGGCAGTGATGAGATACCAAAGAGAGCCTCGGAAAAAAACTGAATGTCGATGTTGTATTTATTTATTTTATTTATTTATGCATATACAAGAAGGTACATTGGGAATGTGTGGATACATAAAATGGTAAATACAGTCTTGTAAAGCCACTAGTACGCGCAGCGTTTCGGGCAGAATGTCGCAACGGGTTGCAGTCAACATAACTTTGAAACAAATAAAGACAAGAATCAAGATGATCCAAGAGGATGAAGAAAAGTTAAGAGAATGCCAATGGTGGACAGCAGTAACACCTTAAGAATTATGCAATAATAAATACAAATTCGTCCTTCACTTATGGTAGAGGAAAGTTTACGTGGAGGATTCAATTTACATGAGATTAAGAGTAGAATACAAATATATCTGGCAATACTGTGTTGATGTCAGGTAACAAGATAGGAAGTGTAAATTATGTAGTATGCCGCACGCCCACACCTTAAATCATTATGTATTAGAGTGTCAACTTATTGATAACTGTAGAAATAAAGAAATATGTAGGTACCACATGAAATTGTTTGGGGTGTGATAATGGTATGATAGACAGAATACTAATTAGGAGCTACAAGCATTTTGCCCCAAGAGTGCAACACTTGATAGAAGGGAATTGATAGGGTAGATAAAGACAGGCTATTTAACACAAGGGCACACGACACAACGGGACACAGGTGGAAACTGAGTGCCCAATGAGCCACAGAGATATTAGAAAGAACTTTTTTAGTGTCAGAGTGGTTGACAAATGGAATGCATTAGGAAGTGATGTGGGGAGGCTGACTCCATACACAGTTTCAAGTGTAGATATGATAGAGCCCAATAGGCTCAGGAATCTGTACACCTGTTGATTGACGGTTGAGAGGTGGGACCAAAGAGCCAGAGCTCAACCCCCGCAAACACAACTAGGTGAGTACTTTATGCTGTGTTTTACTATACTAACCTGCAATGTTAAATGTGACTCTTGTACTATGATTTGTGTGTTTGTACTTACTGGATTTGTGCGCCCCTTGAGGGACTTGAAGTAGATAAGGGTAGAAGGGAAGGGAACTATCAAGCTACGGAAAGTGCCAAGCCATTACGACTACATAGCACTTGGAAGGGTCAGGAAAAGGGTTGTGGGATGGGACGGGAGGGAAAAAGGTTGAAATAGCCTAAGCTAATCTAGCCTTTGATATGTATTTTATTGTCTCAATAAACGTAATTGAACTTAATGAATTGTAATTTGTTGTACACTGGGGGCGAGATATTAATTGTAATTAGTGACCTACGATTAATGTAGAACTTCCTGCAAAGTGGAGTCCCTTAGGGATAAGTTAAGTGGGATTAACAGGCACATCTAGTTATCTGCATTGATGCTAATGAGAAATAGAGACAGTATATTTGAAGCGTTTCGTTTCGAAAGCGTTTCTGCCCGAAACGCTTCGCGTAATAGTGGCTTTAGGCATTGTATGTACTATCTCTATCTATAAACTCATCAATATTTGTATCACCCCTTGTATGTATGTACTGTACCTGATTAAACCTTGAATTTTGAATTTGAATTTAGAGAAGCTAAGGAGCAAATATATTACCTCCTAATATAGCTGCAACCACACAACAACTTGCGAGCAGTTGTGTCTCACAGCCTGGTTGACCAGACTATCAATTAGTGGGCCTGGTCCGAGACCGGACCGCGGGGATATTGATCCTCGGCACAAACATAATAAGGAAAGGTTCCTAAAATGAACTACATCACAACAGCCGGATAAACTACTTCCTGCGGCAGTATTGTAAGTCCTACAGGAACAACACATAAGAACAAAGGTACCTGCAGAAGGCCTATTGGCCCATACGAGGCAGCTCATATTTATAACCACCCAATCCCACTCATATACATGTCCAACCCATATTGAAACAATCGAGGGAACCCCACCTGTACACGCGCTGAAGGCTTAGCTCTATATAGGATTTTAAACCAAATGTAAAGATGTTTTAAGCACCGTGACTACAGTATTTCAATCACTCACGGATATTGGAAGATACTCTTTCTTTACTCTAAATTTCCTAGTATAACCTCGTAAACTTGCCTGACGATCTACGTTTTCTTTGATTCCATGTCATCCTGTGATGGGGGGACTATTAGATAAACTCATAGCTAGCCTTGATATATACTCTGCAATTCCTCATATATATAATAGGGCAGCAACAGGCTCCTCTGTTCTAAAAAATGACGAAGGCTAGCAAGGGGTATCAAACGAAAGGAAACGCTGCCCAAACTCTTCTGTCCTGCCGGGAGAACTGAACCTGGGACCTCTCGACTGGGCTTATAAGCGTGCCGCCATAATACACTGTTCTACTGACCTGATATATGTGTGTGAACGGTTGCAGGAGTGAGTTTGAGACAAGATATACTAAGTATATATACTCACATCTGTATGAAGACGTATTCAAGAGATCATGTGCGATGGTTATTTTTTTTAAATCATCTGAGCCACAAAGAAGTGCGTGCTGCTGCTGTTTTCTGTATGAGGGATTAGTGAGTATAGGTCAAGTATAGGTCAAGTATAGGTCAAGTATGGGTCAAGTATAGGTCAAGTATAGGTCAAGTATGGGTCAAGTATAGGTCAAGTATAGGTCAAGTATGGGTCAAGTATAAGTTGTATAGGTAGTTGAGTATAGGTAGGGATTCGTCTAACTTCCCATCTCTCAGGGTGGTTGGTCATACACTGTGAAATGAGCCTGCCCTTCCTTTTATCTTTCTTTCTTTTTCTTTATCTTGTTTTCTCTTACGATCCCTTTCTTATTCCTCTTATTACACCTTTTATTACACCTTACGTTCTGTACCTTTTGCCATGCTCTTATCTTCCTTTACGATTTCCATCTCCTCACCTCTCTATCGCCTATTAAATGCCCTTGCCTCCCTCGTTTCATTATAACCTTGAATGGATCTCATCCCATGTTGGAATCCCATTAAATGAGAAAGCTGATGAAATTGCTAAACTGGCAACTCGTCATCCAGTGATAGATAAAACAATTCAACCCAGCCTAGAGAACATTAGAAACATCATCACCAAAAGCTCTCACACCTCAACAAAGCCTACCTACACCAGAGAATAGCTGAAGGTTCGCCCTCTGCAACATGGTACCTTCAGGCAACCAAATTAGAAAGGTTAAATATCCCAAAAGGAATCCACAGGGAAATAGCAGTTAGGTTATATAGACTACGTCTAGGTTACAGATGCAACTGGGAGATTGGTGAACCCCGACAGAGAGAGTGCATCTTCTGCCAAACTGTCACAGAAAACCATTACTTCACTATCTTCTGGAATGTGAAGCAACCAACGACCTTAGAAGAGCTTTAAGAGTTCCTGAATCTTGCAGTGGCCACCCTGAAGCCATCAATACAGTCACTCTCCTGGTCAACAAAGGTGTCCAGCAGCTGGACACCCTCATAAAGACTGTGAAGCAGTATCCTCCCCCGCGATAACAGCTTGATGATTAAATACAACCTCAGAATACTGAAAAGAATTACTGAAAAAATTGTACCACTTACTGGCTATTCATGCCCGTGCCACCTCTTGGATGGCTTAATCTTTATCAATCAATCAAACAATCAATCGTTTCATCATTATTTGGTCACCATTTGGTCCGGGAGCCATCTCCCGTCACGCAAGGTGCAGTCGCACCTCCACAGATCTCCAGTATCAGCTCTATATACTGGTAATGGCTCAAAAGGGCCACCACTTACGGGCTATTCATGCCCGTGCCACCTTTGGGTGGCTTAATCTTTATCAATCAATCAATCTCGTTCATCACAATCGACTTAATAATGACCCAGGACGGACCTAAACGGCGTCGTCTATTCAATTTCTAGTGTGTGGTCTGGTCAACTTTACCTATTTACTCCTCTCCTATCCCCTCGACCTCTTCCCAGCACCCCATCTACCTCCCCACACCCCACCTACCTCCCCACACCCTCATCTACCTCCCCACACCCCCACCTACCTCCCTACACCCCACACCTACCTCCCCACACCCTCACCTACCTCCCCACACCCTCACCTACCTCCCCACACCCTCACCTACCTCCCTACACCCCACACCTACCTCCCCACACCCTTACCTACCTCCCCACACCCTCACCTACCTCCCCACACCCTCACCTACCTCCCCACACCCTCACCTACCTCCCCACACCCTCACCTACCTCCCCACACCCCACACCTACCTCCCCACACCCTCACCTACCTCCCCACACCCTCACCTACCTCCCCACACCCTCACCTACCTCCCTACACCCCACACCTACCTCCCCACACCCTCACCTACCTCCCCACACCCTCACCTACCTCCCCACACCCTCACCTACCTCCCCACACCCTCACCTACCTCCCCACACCCTCACCTACCTCCCCACACCCCACACCTACCTCCCCACACCCTCACCTACCTCCCCACACCCTCACCTACCTCCCTACACCCCACACCTACCTCCCCACACCCACACCTACCTCCCTACACCCCACACCTACCTCCCCACACCCACACCTACCTCCCTACACCCCACACCTACCTCCCCACACCCTCACCTACCTCCCCACACCCTCACCTACCTCCCCACACCCTCACCTACCTCCCACACCCTCACCTACCTCCCCACACCCTCA
Organism: Procambarus virginalis; assembly: GCA_020271785.1. Lineage (NCBI taxonomy): Eukaryota > Metazoa > Arthropoda > Malacostraca > Decapoda > Cambaridae > Procambarus > Procambarus virginalis. The sequence goes on along the minus strand of WNGS01167840.1, from coordinate 8,486,036 downwards.
CCTACCTCCCCACACCCTCACCTACCTCCCCACACCCCCACGTACCTCCCCACACCCTCACCTACCTCCCCACACCCCACACCTACCTCCCTACACCCCACACCTACCTCCCCACACCCACACCTACCTCCCTACACCCCACACCTACCTCCCCACACCCCCACCTACCTCCCCACACCCACACCTACCTCCCCACACCCACACCTACCTCCCCACACCCACACCTACCTCCCCACACCCACACCTACCTCCCCACACCCCCACCTACCTCCCCACTCCCCCCCCCCCCCACACAATGACACAAAGGACACGGGAATCGCCCACAAAATTCCACTTTCCCATCTATATTTTTCGCTGGAAAAAGTATAAGAGAAAGTCCAGCGAAGGATTCCTTTGTTCCCTTCAGACTTGCCTTCTCCTGCAATGTGTGTTTGTTTCCGGGGTTGTGTTGTGAGGTTGTGTTGTGAGGTTGTGTTGTGAGGTTGTGTTGTGAGGTTGTGTTGTGAGGTTGTGTTGTGAGGTTGTGTTGTGAGGTTGTGTTGTGAGGTTGTGTTGTGAGGTTGTGTTGTGAGGTTGTGTTGTGAGGTTGTGTTCTGAGGTTGTGTTGTGAGGATGTGTTGTGAGGATGTGTTGTGAGGATGTGTTGTGAGGATGTGTTGTGAGGTTGTGTTGTGAGGTTGTGTTGTGAGGTTGTGTTGTGAGGTTGTGTTGTGAGGTTGTGTTGTGAGGATGTGTTGTGAGGATGTGTTGTGAGGTTGTGTTGTGAGGATGTGTTGTGAGGTTGTGTTGTGAGGTTGTGTTGTGAGGTTGTGTTGTGAGGTTGTGTTGTGAGGTTGTGTTGTGAGGATGTGTTGTGAGGTTGTGTTGTGAGGATGTGTTGTGAGGTTGTGTTGTGAGGTTGTGTTGTGAGGATGTGTTGTGAGGATGTGTTGTGAGGTTGTGTTGTGAGGATGTGTTGTGAGGTTGTGTTGTGAGGATGTGTTGTGAGGATGTATTGTGAGGATGTGTTGTGAGGTTGTGTTGTGAGGATGTGTTGTGAGGTTGTGTTGTGAGGTTGTGTTGTGAGGATGTGTTGTGAGGTTGTGTTGTGAGGTTGTGTTGTGAGGTTGTGTTGTGAGGATGTGTTGTGAGGATGTGTTGTGAGGTTGTGTTGTGAGGTTGTGTTGTGAGGATGTGTTGTGAGGATGTGTTGTGAGGTTGTGTTGTGAGGTTGTGTTGTGAGGTTGTGTTGTGAGGATGTGTTGTGAGGATGTGTTGTGAGGTTGTGTTGTGAGGTTGTGTTGTGAGGTTGTGTTGTGAGGATGTGTTGTGAGGTTGTGTTGTGAGGTTGTGTTGTGAGGATGTGTTGTGAGGTTGTGTTGTGAGGATGTGTTGTGAGGATGTGTTGTGAGGATGTGTTGTGAGGTGTTGTGAGGTTGTGTTGTGAGGATGTGTTGTGAGGATGTGTTGTGAGGTTGTGTTGTGAGGATGTATCTCAACTGCTTCTCCCGTTCGTTGTGTGTGTATTTATTATTTGTGTTTTTCTATTTGTGTCTTCATAATCGAACTATTAGCTCTTGGACTCCGCCTTGCTAACCAATCTATTTTTCCTCTGTTATGTCTACTACATGTGTTTCTCTCTAACACACTCCTACACCCCCAGGAAGTAGCTCGTAACAGCTGTCTAACTCCCATGTACCTCTATTTACTGCTAGGTAATAGTGCAACAAGGTGGAAAGAAACTATGTCCATCTGTTTCTGCCGGCGCCGGGGATCGAACCCTTGTCCACAGAATTACGTATCCAGAGTGCTGTCTACTCAGCCACCACCACCCCTGGTGTGTATATGTCTGTGTGTGTGTGTACTCACCTATTTTACTCACCTATTTGTGCTTGCGGGGGTTGAGGTCTGGCTCTTTGGTCCCACCTCTCAACTGTCAGTCAACTGGTGTACAGGTTCCTGAGCCTATTGGGCTCTATCATATCTACACTTGAAACTGTGTATGGAGTCAGCCTCCACCACATCACTGCCTAATGCATTCCATTTGTCAACTACTCTGACACTAAAAAGTTCTTTCTAATATCTCTGTGGGCACTCAGTTTACCTGTGTCCCCTAGTGCGTGTGCCCCTTGTGTTAAATAGCTTGTCTTTATCTACCCTATCAATTCCTTTGAGAATCTTCAATGTGGTAATCATATTCCCTTTAACTCTTCTGTCTCCCAGTGACGTGAGGTTAAATTCCCGTAGTCTCTCCTCGTAGCTCATACCCTTCAGTTCGGGTACTAGTCTGGTGGCAAACCTTTGAACCTTTTCCAGTTTAATGTTATGCTTTACTAGATATGGACTTCATGCTGGAGCCGCATACTCCAGGATTGGTCTGACATATGTGGTATACAAAGTTCTGAAAGATTCCTTACACAAGTTTCTAAAGGCCGTTCTTATGTTAGCCAACCTGGCATATGCCGCTGATGTTATCCTCTTGATATGAGCTTCAGGGGACAGGTCTGGCGTGATATCAACCCCCCGGTCTTTCTCTCCCTCTGACTCTTGAAGTATTTCATCTCCCAAATGATACCTTGTATCTGGTCTCCTGCTCCCTACACCTATCTTCATTACATTACATTTGCTTGGGCTAAACTCTAATAACCATTTGTTCGACCATTCCTGCAGCTTGTCCAGGAGCAGCTTGTGTGTATGTGTGTATGTGTGTGTGTGTGTGTGTGTGTGTGTGTGTGTGTGTGTGTGTGTGTGTGTGTGTGTGTGTGTGTGTGTGTGTGTGTGTGTGTGTGTGTGTGTGTGTGTGTGTGAACGTGTTATCTTAATGCTACAATGTTTCAACCTTGGCAATTATAAATTGTTCAGCAAAAAGGATACAATATTTTTTTCTCTTCCATAAATTTTTTTATTTTAGGTAATTTTTACTTCTCTGTGTCTGTTATTATGACTGTTATTCTGTCTATCTTTATATATGTTTATCTGTCAGTCTCTGTCTCTTTTTATCTTGTCCCCTCGTTCCCTCATAACTAAAACTCATAACTCATAACATTCATAACAAATTCTCATAAATCGTCATCTGGAACAAAATAAAACACCTCTTTACTAAAATACACAGCAATAAAGCATGCAACAACACACAGCTGCAACTAAACCTGAACTTTCCACATTGCAACGAGTCAATTTCAGTAATACAGATTCAAAAGAATCACAGAATACAAAAACATACAGGCGGTACTGTGCGGAAAAATCCCAATCAATAGCTGTTTAGAAAACGGGATCATGGACCATGAAACCCGGATGATCGCGTTAGACGCTTTCACAATAAACTTGAGAATGGTCCAGGACGGACCGAAACGTCGTCGTCCCTTCATTTTCTAGTGTGTGGTCTGGTCAACATCGCGTAAGATGTAATGTTTTCTGCTGCTTCATAAACATCTTGTGTGTATGCTTGTTTGTTGTTTGCTTGCTTGCTTGTCGTCATTTTGCGTTTGATTTTATAATTGCAGGTCAGCTTAAATATTTGACTTCTGCTAGTTTTTTTTACCTGCACAAAATATGGAAAGTTTTGTCAGGAAAAAAATGGATTATACAACATTGAACAAAGTGAAAAGAGTTCTTTAAGGTTATTTAACAAAAAAAAATCAATAAATAGTCCTTCCAAATGGATATCTAAGCCTACATTGGGAGCCAGGTTAGAGGAATATATATATACATATACATATACATATCCAGTGATATATCCCTGCTCTTGATATATATATATATATATATATATTATATATATATAATATATATATATAATATATATATATATATATATATATATATATATATATATATATATACTAAGAGTTTACATTAGTCTCGGACCATGGTCCATGCTAGAGTATACTTACTAGGTGGTCAATAATTATTGTGATGGCCTTAATAACCCTCCAGAGGGTTGATAGCCCAATAGTCCAAACCAGCAAGGTCACGAGATCACACTTTTGAGCCGTATTAAGGNAATTACAATCCTGAAAAAGGATACATTTTCCTCTGTGCCAGAGGAGAGCATGAAGCTCCCTGCCACTCAAAACATCAGCCTCAGAACTGAGGTTGGATGGCCGGCACAGGGGTCTGGGGCTCCCCCTTCCCTCCCAGGGAGGGGGGGGAGCTGCAGAGACAGCGGCGCGGTGGCGGTTGTGACATGTCTGTTTTTGGATTGGGGGTTCTGCTTGATAGTTTGCTTTTCAGTAGCAGTTTTTAACCAGGAGATGTTTGTTCTGGGATGCCTACCTTTTGGGTGCCTAACCGGTGATACCTGGGTGACTAACAATAGCGTGAACAAATCAGGCTATTGTGATTTCTGTGTGTAATAGACATGGAATGCTTCCAACCACATGAGGGTTTCTATAGGCCATTGCTCCTCGTGCCTCTCTGAGGAGGGGGGGGACAGGTTCTGGCTCGTGGTCCCTGGTAGGCATAGAACTCCAATCGAATTGACTGATTCCACGGTCTAATTCATACATATCAGCCCAGTAAGCACTGGGGAGCCGAAGGGGCTCTCCACAGAAAAGAACTCATACCAAAATAAGAAAGTGGTGCCCATCTGGCTGCTCTTGCTACCGAGATATGTGAGGTGGTGTTCACAAACCATCTTTTATTATTAATCATGGCACTGCAAAACAGTCCTAGGAAACCCAATGAACATACTTACTATGCTGATGATACAATGATCCATGCCATTGGGTATGCTACCACCCAAAATATTTTAAACTTTGTATCGGACACACGCCAGGATCTAAGTTTAATCATCTTTCAGCTGAAAAACAAAAACCTCAATTGGTGCCCACCAAGATAGTGAGGATCTGTTCACAAAACATAACTGCATGATAGGCTCTCAGCTTGACTATCTTGAATACCTTGGCCTTGAGGTCTCATTAATATGACCACATTGTAGCTAGCCTAGATCATCAATGAGAGGGGGGAGGGGAATCTTAAGTTCGAGGCAGGATATCACTCAAGTAAGTAATTATGAAAGAAGGCACCAGGCTATGTAGCACACTGCTATGGCACAAATGTTAAAAGTGCAAAATTGTGTACCTTCTAAAATATTAGATCCTTTATGTTTGCTCTAGTGCCATAAAGAATGCTTCGAGGGTTAGAAAATGTGCCAAATGAATCCACGAGTCCCATCCTCAGATGCCCCCATACCACCAAGTTCCTTGTGTTATTAAACACAAGGAACAAACTCAATACACCATGCATAAGTGATCAAGTAACTAGAATAAATCCTCTATTTGGATTCAAGATGCCAAAGGTTAGAATCCCTCAAAATTAATTACTAATACTGCAACAGAGCTCAGAATATTTCATGTTCATGATGTCCACCAAGAAACAATAATATCAACTCCATTCACCCATGGGAGATAATCCCTTACAAATAACTAGCCAACTTCAGATTTAAAATACTGTAATGATTAAAGATCAACACAATCATTAATTTAAAGTACAATTCCTTAGCCAGATTGATGTTCTGCTCACAGAATGCTCCATCCCCGAACATTTACACGAGTTCCCTACATCACTGCACTGGTGCTGCCAGAAATGCAGTTACAACCGAGAGATGACTTCCAAGTAAGGGGTATCTATAAAAAACATGGGCCTCCATTCTTCAGACAACTGTTTGCCATATTTCTTGTACTCAAACAAGTACAATATGGTATACTAAGCTCATTTATCAGGACTATATGGGAAGGAACTAGTGGATAAGCCAGACTCGTTACCAGGGAAAGGTTTTGGGAGTTCTTCTACTCCAGAGCGGATAACCAAATATGGCCGATAACCAAATATTTGATTAGCTGTCTTCAGATAACCGAGCTCATATGGTATGTATCCAGAGTCGATACATAAATGTAAGTGGCTATCACTCCCGACTATACTCAAAGACTACACTGTAACAAGCTTGTGTCTGAGCAAAGTAAGATTTAATGAAATCATGAATGCAGGAATCAAGTGACTGTCTCCTATGGACCTCATCCCACATTGACTTCCAAATGCAGGATAGAATTGATGAGTCAGCCAATATAGATGCTTTTAAAGAGGGAGACGGCTACCACCTTGAATGCCATTGAACAGCTTGAGGGCAGAGGCTAGGAAATATACCAAAAAAAAAAAAAAATTATGATATAAAAAAAATCTACATTAGCTGTTACACCTATCATACTACAATGCAAGAAGAACTACATATCTATGGGGTCACCCAATAAAGTCAATAGACTTTTTTACTACTGCTAAACTTAGGCTTGAAAAAAAAGTAGATCCAAGCATTTTAATTACTTGCTCAAGCAATCTGACCAAATGAAAGCTTGTCAGCAAAACCATTCACATACTTATGTCACTATGTAACTGAAAGATGAAAATTCAAGTATTATGAATAATTCTTATTGCCTAATAAAAAAATATATATTTATTCAATCTGAACCAGAAATCTTACCAAAGTGTCTCAAGTTTTCCTACTGTACGTAATGCATGCACATTGTCAATTTCCTACCAGCACAGCCTACTGAATGGGTGAGGCACATGCTAGGCAAATTAAAATTTTAAGAAACTCACCAGAAATATGCACTACTTAGTTTGAAGATCACCGCGGAATGGTACGTGAATCCATAATGTGACTTTCCGATACCTTTCCTCGGTTCAGTTCTTGAGCCTTTTATATACCTCGCAGTTTTTCCACAATCACTCATAGGATGAGTATGAAATGCATAATAAATGAACTTAAGAGAAACTAAACAAAACCAAAACACTATCCTTACCTCACCTAAGAAAAAAGTTTATGTATATTCGCTATTTATGTCATAATGACGTTATCAACCTGCCTCCGGGGGATCTTTTCTGCTGCATTTCAGTGAAGCAATTACTATTCTTTAAACCCAGAAATGTGCTACTGGATATATTTGACAAGGCACTCTTAATTACTTGGAAACAATGCAATAGCAAAACCTGTACATACAATATTTCGTGAAATTCAGTGTAGTACTACCAGCTGCGAAGCTGTCTAATACTGGAGACTGACTTGCCTGCTCTCTGCCTAATTAATTGCATTAAATCCGAGAGGAACATTAGCGGTGATCGATCATAGACTGGTAATCACTAGCTCAGAAATAACCTGTCCCTTCTAATGACTACAAAACTACAGTCGGCCAACACAATGAAGGCTCAGGGAGGCACCAGAACACAGTGCCACCGAACACGGGCACTGTAGAGAGGCAACGCCTCGCTCCACCACCACCAGCATGACTCAACTGGCCGCCGCCATGATCGCTCGGTCATCTCTCTCGCTCTAGTACTCACTTGTGCTCATTCAAGTCCTGCTCCAACTCCGAAATCTTGGCCATTAACGATCTTTGCTCATTTCTCATTTGTTGGAATTTCTGTACTATTTCTTCCCCCTCGCTTTTAGTGAGGATTTTGGGGATGGGAACCACTGGCTTCTTGTCTGCCATGTTTGTTTTGTTCAGTGAAGGACCGGTACGTTGGTTCTTATCTCAAGTTACTTAGTATAAATATCAATATATGTCAAGACCTCCTTTATAGATAAATATACATACATTTTACTTATTTGCATATTTGTTTCTTCAATTGTTAAAATATACAACTGAGAATTATTCCATTCATTAAATTTGTGTAGTGACTTTGGATCCCGCTACAATATATATAATTCATTTTTCATTTTATCGGGGACAGAAACCTGTGTATATGTATATTTTATGCTTATATCGAAGTCCCCCCCACCCAAGGTCGAACTAGTGACCCTTCCCAGGAGGCAACCCTAGTTACTTATTTACTGTTAAGTGTACAGGTGCATTAGGTGAAAGGAAACGTGACCAACGATTTGTGAACCCAGGATCCCGCATTATGAGTTGACAACGAAGACAACTGTGCTAATTTTGAGCAGTCGAGATGTACTGGAAGTTGAGAACCGCAAAATGACCTACATAAAATGTCAAAAGAACTAAGTTGTTGTTGTTTTAGATTCACCTACTTGGAACAAAAAGTTCCAAGTAGCACAGGTTGTGGCGAGCCCGTAGTGGACTTACATGGCATAGGACATCTAAGTATGTATTAACACGATGTACTGAACGGGGTGAGAATAGCTTGAGCTACCTCATCCCTTTGTGTGTATTTTACATCAATAAACTTATTTCAATTTCAATTTCATTGGCATAGGAGCGAGGCGGTAACTGTCAGTGTCGTTGTTTGTTGTTGTTATAAATTCAGCTACTGGGAACAAAAAGTTCCAAGTAGCACGGGTTAAGGTGAGCCAGTAGTGGACTTACCTGGCACAGGAGCGGGGTTGTAACTCTGAAAAAAAAACTGAAAAACGACATTCATATGTAGGGTGTTTGGGGTGAGTGAGGACCGTGCGCCTCACCACCTCCTATGACGTGAAAAAACACCACTGTAAAAACGGAAACTAAAAATAAAACGCAGTTAAGTCACACTATAGAACGAAAAAGCAATATAAAAGACTTTGTGAATAATTATGTATTTTTTTATTATTGTTAACAAACTTAGGTATACACAGCAATGTGCTGCCGCCAATTCTATATGAAGGATTACAGTGTAGATAATAAACTATTTATATGTTCATATGGGAAGACCATACTTTTAAAGGACACATTAAAGTAGTTGTCACAACTGCAAGATAAATGGCTGGGTGGATAACAAGAACCTTTCAAACAAGAGATGCCTGGCCAATAATGTCTCTGACAATATCTCTTCAACGCAGGCTGAACTCCAAGCCTGCAG
>WNGS01167840.1:8434858-8474734 GCA_020271785.1 Procambarus virginalis | reverse complement strand
ATATATATATATATATTGTAACCAGATGTTCCAGTAGTTAGAAGTGTACCTCACGACATGCACCACACAAGTAATATGGTAGGAACAAGGCTCGGTAGCAGTAGCTCGAGATGGAGAGTGTATTGGTGCATATGACCACTCTCGAGCACTGTACACCAAGTATTACAAGAGAATGGAGGGTACCGGAGTGTGATTAATGCTGGCTTTCAGTGATGCTCGATAGCAAGATATGGTGAATAGGGAAGCAAGATTCATTAAATATTTTTTCTTTTTGAAAATTCTCTATTTTATGAGCTGATGATTCTTCCACCCAATGAAAATGGGGAAATTGGGTAATGATAATTAGGTGTAATAATAATCAAATCCACCTGTCACAAAATATTTAAAAATTACTAGATATCTTTGACGATGTCATTACAAGATCAAGAAGACAAAGGATGTCAAGATATCAGATTCACCAAGAACTTCATCAGGGATCACAAAACTCAATACAGCTTAAATATGCCCGAGATCATACAAAACCCCTATATCTTCTGTACCTCAAACCTAAAAAGATTTCTTATAGCATAACGAGGCAGTTAAAACAATGACTTTCATTAAGCTTCACCCTTTAAAGCATTTATTTCCATAATGATGTAAATAATCAAAGATGTATATCATTTAATTGAAACAACTGCAATAAATTGAACTAACCAAACTTGTTACATGTTTACCAGCATCGGAAAAGTTAATTCAGATCACCCATCGCTAAGCGTCCATTTTTGGATTTAGTTACGATAAAAGAAAAACCAATATGGTGATTTAAGTAATATCAGTGACAACAGGAAGTGCACACAATTTGTTTGTAACACAGATAAATATTAGTATTAAAATGTATGCAATTAGGAAAGCCAACACGTGCTCTGCCGTTGAAAAACCTTTGTCCAACTGGAAACTTTTCTCCCAATTTAAACATTAACAATATTCAACAAAAAACAGGTCGAGAAAGAACCACATTGGTACACACTTCATTTCGAAGCTTGCAGACAAAATTCAGCCGACAATTTTTACGCAAGGTCTTTTTAAATCGGTTTTCATCACTCCAGAGTAACCAATCATAAAAATGTTAATAAATAATTTAGCAACAACCATTATCCACTTAAAAAAAATTCTTGCTACCAAAAGTGGCCATTGGTATTATATTTTAAGAAAAGGTAGTACATGTTCTCACTAAGAACATATCAAATAATAGAAGTAGCTTTATAACAGTAGCTCTAGAGTAGAAATGGGGTACTCTACATACATCAGTACATATCCTATACTGCTGATGTAACTCTATATGCCATACAGGTCTTTAATTATGTGCCATATGGAGCCACCTGATCACTGCAAATATAACAAAAATATATATAGAGATTAACTATACATAAAATTACACAAGGTCTTGGAAACGGAACAGCAATTTTATTCAGCAGGGAAAATACAGCATATCGACAGATGAAGTTTCAAGCAGACACAAAACTAAATAAGGATTAAACGGTTTTCTTATGCATCGATACATGGAATTAGGATAGTTATTACACTTAACCTACAGGGCATGCAAATAAAGGATATAAAAATCCTATACATGCTTCCATATGGCTGTACAACATATGAAGACACTTTGTTCTTGGCAGTGATGATCTTGCCTATTGTTCAGAGTACCTCATGAATAGATAAGATGAAAAAGATAGCCACAATATTTTTTCAACAGATTCCATCTATCACATTCAGGTATAAGTACCCAGTGGGCAAAACATGCTCTAATAACATTAAATCAACGTAGGATCAACGATGATTCAATGTTATATCGACGTCGTTTGCCCCGGGAAGTAAACATGTTCACGGGCAAGAACAATACCATGGTTTTTCTACATACCGGATGTTTCCACCAACTGTATATGACTCCAAACTCACCTCGATAGTCTGGACTGCCAACCATTATTGTATGATTTTCATTGCATAATTTGAAGATTTAACATGTTAATACAAGATTACCTTCACAATCAATTTCATCTTTCATATTTAGAGTTCTCTGTGGAAGTTGTAACTTCATAAACAAAACCTGCTCTCAGGCAGTGAATTAACCAAAACGAGTTATCAGCATGACTAGGATTTATTAGCAACGAGGACGCCTGTAGTGCCAGTTGTAGATTCAGCTGGTTGACTTTCCTTAATATCGTCTTGACCTTTAATTTTGATATTATGCTTCGCACGGTATTCATTTACCTCCTTTCCTTTGCTTACCAGCTTCGAGTTGAGGCTATCTATCACCTTTGTTAACTGAAAAAAGAAAGACGTATAAATATTGTAAAATAATTTAGGTGTGTAGCTAAACATAAAATTATCTGCCAGATTTTTCCCTGCAAGATTTTGTAAGTAATTAACTGTTCTCCCCAAAACCAGTCATGTGTATGTCTGGTTTAAGCATTATATTACATTTTTACAAAGATAAACCAATCTAGTACCGCAGTCGCCAAAAATGCTGGTTCCCCATTTACTCCAGTAAACGTCAGTGGTAAAAGTTTGCTTTCGCATCGAGAAAAAAAAAAAAAAAAAGGAAACATTCGCAAATTGAATTCTTCTTCCATTGGGATTACATCTTAGTTTATATATTATCTTCACTCCCTCCCAATTCAAACTAGTATGGGGTGACAATCCCTTATTCAAAGTTATTACAGTTCAGCAATTTTCTCTTTTATATAAGGCATTTATATAATGCCTACAACTGTCTGATAGTTTTACATACCCTTGCTGCCATTCTTAACATATTGCACTCACTTTTCACTCTTAGTATATAAAAAATACCTTTGTTGTATTATTATGTATTACTTCATGACTAATAATTGCAAGCAAGTAATTATCAAAAGAAGGTATCAAGTCTGAGAGACTACTTAGCACTGGATGTGTTGCAGAGCAATCCAAGAGCCTAAATATAATTCAGGATGCTATAAATACACAAGAAAAAAAACAGGCAATGTCGAGGGTATCACAGGTTCACCAAGAATTCTATCGAGGGACAAACAACTCAATGCAATACTGGGAGATAAAAATTTATGGATTCAGGAATATCCTGAAAATCAGAACATTCTACAAGATACACAAACATTAACTTTTTAATTTAACACTTTCATCCGGTAATGACGCAGCATTGTGTCATTTTTTTACTGGACGCGATCCCAGTAACGACGCAGCATTGCGTCGTTTTTGTACTTGAAGCATTCCCGGTAACGACGCAGCATTGCGTCGTTTTCGGCGGCAAATTGGCAGCGGCTTTGGGAGGGGTGCACAGCGGTTTTGGATATTATATGCATATACTCTTGTAGGGAATTTCATTGCGAATACATTGATACCAAAATGAAAGACCTAGGACCAGAATTGAGGTAACAAAGTTGAAAACAGTATACCCATTTTATTAGTGCTCACTGGGATTATGCTCCGTCACTTTCTCTGTTTGCTGTGGGTGATACACCTGGATTTTGGACTTTATATTTGCATATACTCCTGTAGGGAATTCTATTGCAAACACAATGTTACCAAAATGAAAGACCTAGGACGAGAATTGAGATGTCCAAAGTGAAGAAAGTGTACACATTTTATTGCTCTTATGCGCTCCCGGGTAACGCACTCACTTTCTCTGTTGTGGATGGTACGCCGGGCTTTTGGACTTTTTTATGTCTTTAGTCGTGTAGAGAATTCTATTGCGAACACAATGATACCAATTGAAAAACCCTGGACGAGAATTGAGGTGACAAAGTTAAAAGAGAATATACACTTTTCAGAATTACCGCGCACTCCCGTGAAATGCGTGACCCACTGGGCCTAGTTGAGGGCTGGCGGGTTGGTGCCGCCAAAGTGTTAAGTTGTTGTACAATGCAGTTTGGTAAAAAGGAGCGTTCAATTAAATGACCCAGAGCCAGTGCATGGCCAATATGTAGTCTAGCCAGAGTCACATAGGTGGGCTAACAAATCCTGGAAAGTAAGAGAATGCAATGGAAGAAGGCTAGGACAAGGGCATTATGATGCCACCTCTAGTAATGAGGGAAAGTAATGCACCATAGTAACAGCGAATGGATCACATAGGACAACAACCATCACCCACAGTAATGCAAGAGATTCCTCACCATGGATGTGGCTGAGGCCAAGAGAGGATCAAGAAGAAAGCAGGACCAACCCAGAAGTCCCCACACATGGCAGGTCAAGAGCTGGCAACAACAGGCAGTCTCCCCAGAATGCTGTCAAAGGAGCAAACCATGAAAGGGCGATGCAAACCCCCCCCCCCCAAGCAGAAGCACACTTCTGCAATGCCCAAGAACAGTAATGACTAAAAGAGACAAAGCCACCCCGACAAGAGCCTACCCCAGGTGAAGCCCTAACCTGGGAGTATTGCTCAAAGCAGCAAAGAGCACCTCTGAAAGAGAACTCAACTGGGGGCTGGAAACAACAATAGGCATGGCATTATAGGGAAAGGAGGAGGAAAACATGGAATAGGTGGAATTCACATGCTTGTTCTAACTTTAAATCCTAAATCCTTAATCATAAGGGTCATTCCAGGTATCCACGAGCACCAAGCTGCAAACAACGAATTAATAAAAAACAAGTCCGTAAATGGCTGTTGCCTGATAAGCCTTTCCTTAGAAGATGGTTCAGCTAGAACAGAGACCCAGTGAACACAAATATCACAGGCCCAGGGTGAAGACTCACTTGCCAACAGGGACATTCTTTGAACCTGAAAGTAGTGGGTGCAGACTCAACGGTTGATCCATAATGAAGCACACCAAAGACCTGCAGGACTTGTCAGGCCTGGGAAAGGACCGAAAAGGAACTCAAGCAACAAGGGACACTCGTTGAAGGAGCTGATGTCGAGTGCACTCTTGACCTAAGCACAGTTATCAAGACCTGGCAGCATGCTGTAATGTAAGTAGCAATTACATACAGTGGTACCTCGGAATACGAGTGTCCCTGTATACGAGTTTTTCGGAATACGAGCAGGATTTCCTCGGAAAATGTGTCTCGGAATGCGAGGGTTACCTCGGGACACGAGTTTGTTGATACGCGTACAGGCCGACCTAGCGCGTGGTCGATCGGCGATCGTCGCCCCTCCGCCCCTCTGCCCCTCAGTTTACCATTGTCTCGTGCCCAGTGACTATCCCACATCAATTCTTCACCTGGATTTTCAGTGTTTTGTTGGATTTTTGGTCATTTGACTATACAGTTTGTTATTATATATCTCACCATGGGTCTCAAGAAAGCCATTGATAAGGTTCAACCTAAGAAAATAGCTGTGAGTAGAGGCAGTAGAGGATGTCCCTCCTTGATTAAGAAAATGTGTGAAGTATGGGAAGAACTGCAAAGTTTTGTTGAAAAAACTCACCTAGATAAAGCTGTAGCAGGCCGTTGCATTGACCTTTTAAATGATAATGTGATGTCTTACTACAGACAAGTGTTAAAATGTAGGGAAAAACAAGTGTCTTTAGAGAAATTCTTAGTAAGACAAGCAAGTCCTAGTGGTATGCAGGCAAAATGTGCCAGTGTGTGCATACCAGTGAAGTCCTCACTGCCTGATGTGATAATGGAAAGGGACTCCCTTCCAAACAGTAACTCCTCTCCTCCTCCCCCCTCCTCACCATCTTCCATACGCCTACAGCATTCATCAGCAAGGTAAGTAATAACTTGAACATAGTTTTGTAGGTTTATTTAGATGAATTAGGTATAAAATTTTAGTTTGATATGGGGTTTCTGGGGTAGTCAGGAACGGATTAATTCATTTCCCATTATTTCTTATGGGGAAATTCGCTTCAGAATACGAGTTTTCGGAATACGAGGCGTCTCCAGGAACCAATTAAACTCTTAAACTGAGGTATGCCTGTACACCCTAGGCATCACTTAATCAATACCCCAAATATCCAAATCTCAGGAACCTCTCATAGGAGTTGAAGACCATTGCATTACTCAGCAAGACACCTTATACAATAAATAGGCCAGCCTCTATGGGGTGAATTCCCAAACACACCAGTTCCCAGTTACCCTGTCAGGGCCATCATCAGACGAGTTTCCCAAGGAAAGGCTACGTTAAAATCGTGCAGCTTGACGTGAACAGTTTCCACAGTCTGCACACAATCAATGCTTGTAAACACATGCAAGTAAAACACAATAATATTGAAGACTCACAAGTAAATGGGCCCCCAACAGACCAAAGTCCAAAATGTAACCCTTATCTAGGGCTCAAAAGGTGGCAACTCAAGGAGTGGTCCAAACTGCTGGACATAGGCAGAGGGCCGAGGATTATTGGTATGGGGAGTCGGCAGCTCCAGTGGTGCTGCCACCTGGAAGTGGTCAGCCCAATTTGCTGCTTCCTGTCTATATGTTTCTTCAGTGAGGGTGATCTTATCAATCCCTTTCCTCCCTGCTCTTCTGTAAGGGCCATGTTCTGGCTCTGGTCTTCAGTAGGCAATTAAGGACTCCATAGGTTGACGTGACCCATGTGAGGAGCTATCTCAGTGCGGCTAGCTTCATGAAGCCACCGTTTGGCCCCCTCCAAAAACTTCCCATACCAGAATTGCATACCCAAGCTAGAANCCTGTGTGTGTGTGTGGTGTGTGTGTTTGTGTGTGTGTGTGTGTGTGTGTGTGTGTGTGTGTACTCACTATTTGTCTCACGTTACTTACCTATTGTGCTTGCGTGGGTTGAGCTTTGGCTCTTTGGTCCCGCCTCTCAACTGTCAATCAACCGGTGTACAGATTCCTGAGCCTACTGGGCTCTATCATATCTACCCTTGAAACTGTGTATGGAGTCAGCCTCCACCACATCACTGCCTAATGCATTCCATCGTTAACTACTCTGACACTGAAAAAGTTCCTTCTAACGTCTCTGTGGCTCATGTGGGTACTCAGTTTCCACCTGTGTCCCCTTGTTCGCGTCCCCCCAGTGTTGAATAGTTTGTCCTTGTCTACCCGGTCGATTCCTCTGAGGATTTTGTAGGTTGTGATCATATCTCCCCTTACTCTTCTGTCTTCCAGTGTCGTAAGGTGCATTTCCCGCAGCCTTTCCTCGTAACTCATGCCTCTTAGTTCTGGGACTAGTCTAGTGGCATACCTTTGGACTTTTTCCAGCTTCGTCTTGTGCTTGACAAGGTACGGGCTCCATGCTGGGGCTGCATACTCCAGGATTGGTCTTACATATGTGGTGTACAAGATTCTGAATGATTCCTTACACAGGTTCCTGAACGCTGTTCTGATGTTAGCCAGCCTCGCATATGCCGCAGATGTATTCTTTTTATGTGGGCTTCAGGAGACAGGTTGGTGTGATATCAACTCCTAGATCTTTCTCTCTGTCCGTTTCATTAAGTACTTCATCTCCTATTCTGTATCCTGTGTCTGGCCTCCTGTTTCCACTGCCTAGTTTCATTACTTTGCATTTACTCGGGTTGAACTTCAACAGCCATTTGTTGGAATTTCACTCAGTCTGTCTAGGTCGTATTTACTTAGTTGTATTTTACGGGGGTAAATACTTGTATTTACTTAGTTGTATTTACTTAGTTGTATTTTACGGGGGTTGAGCTTTGCTCTTTCGGCCCGCCTCTCAACTGTCAATCAACTGTTTACTAACTACACTAACTACTTTTTTTTTTCCCCACACCACACACACACGGCGGGAAAACAATGGATAGAGTTCTTTTACCTGTTGCCCCTGTTACCTAGCTGTAAATAGGTACCTGGGAGTTAGTCAGCTGTGACGGGCTGCTTCCTGTGTGTGTGTGTGTGTGTGTGGTGTGTTGTGTGTGTGTGTGTGTGTGGTGTGTTGTGTGTGTGTGTGTGTGTGTGGTGGTGTGTGTGTGTGTGTGTGTGTGTGAAAAAATAAGTAGCTAGTAACAGTTGATTGACAGTTGAGAGGCGGGCCAAAAGCGCAGAGCTCAACCCCCGCAAAAAACAACTAGGTGAATACACACACACACGCACACGAAGTAGCCCGTAACAGTTGTCTAACTCCCAGGTACCTATGTACTACTAGGTGAACAGGTCCATCAGGGTGAAAGAAACTCTGCCCATTTGTTTCCGCCATCCCCGGGATCGATTCCCGGACCCTAGGTTTACGAATCCCGAGCACTGTCCACTCAGCCACCAGGGCCCCGGGTGTGACTTACCGTGCTATTTTTCACAGTATTCCAACCCTTGACATGCACGGAATACACGTTACAGTGCATTCAGAGTTCAGTGCAGTGCACCGTAGTTCAGAGCCTGCTGTCCTCCTGTTATTTATTTCTTAACGTCAGCGTTCGTTAGATGAACAAATCCACAAGGGACGTGACGAGGGCTCGAACCTACGACCGAGAGGTTCGTACGTTCGTATATCAGTATATACAGGTAATGTAGGTCTCAAGGTGCAGTGCCTACAAGAGCTACACCCCCAACTGCAGCGTGAAGTGGATAAGCTTCAGACCATGAAGTAATCCACCGATTACCTTGGATCGCGAAAGGCTTATTTGGTAACCTAAGTCCGATTTTACATAATCTTCGTGCGAGCCTTCGGGGGGGGGGGGGTGGGGAGGGGGGAATGGGGAGGGGGGAGGGTAGAGGGGGTGGGGGGAGGGGGAAGGTTGAGTGTGAAGGAGTGTGGAAAGTGGAAGTGTGAGTGTGTGTGTGTGAGTGTGTGTGTGAGTGTATTTGTGTCAGCAGGATCGAGCTATTAGCTCTTGGATCCCGCCTTTCAAATCAATCTATTTTTCCTCTATTACATCTGCTACATATGGGTCATCACCGTTTTCAGTAATTGGCATAGTTTCCGTATAAAAAAAAGTAGTAATTTCAAACTGCAAATATGTGCAATGCGCTACAATTCGGCTCCTAATCTATCCTACCCTAACCTAGGTTAGGTTCGGTAAGGTTAGGCATGGAGAGAAAAGAAGAGAAGAGAAGAGAAGAGAATCAAGATTAGGTATTTTCACCTTGGCAAATATCTGTATTTAGTTGATTTAATGAGGACGACTTTAGGCCGGTTAGTGACATTAACTATATATAGAGATGGCTTACACAGAGCCAAGTTTTTTTCTTATGTAACAAGAAATGAAACTGGTATGAGTAAAAAGAGTGAGTTGTTATGGAAAAAATGATTTAGGATTGATGGTAATTGTTATAATTTTATTGAGCTAGGTGTGGAAGTTGATTTAGTAGTTAACTATGATTTAAAGCGACGTTCAAATTGTTAAAATGTACTCGAACTCAATATGTATACTATGATCAAATCCACAAGAGCCGTGCTGCGGATCCGAACCTGCGGCCGGGAGCATCCCAGCTCTTGTGGATTTGTTCATTTGGTGCATCACTCTATTGTGATTTCTGTGTATACTATGATTACGAGATAAAAAGTGTTTTCAGTTCGACATTGATTATATAGTTTTCTGTTACAATTCTATTCCCACTTCAAGCTTAGGGCTCGAGGCACTGGATGACGTCAGAGAGAGACATATTCTAAATTCGGTAGTCCTCATTTTAAATGGATGCTATGGGTCCAGGGTGCTATGGGTCCAGGGGTGCTATGGGTCCAGGGGTGCTATGGGTCCAGGGGTGCTATGGGTCCAGGGGTGCTATGGGTCCATGGATGCTATGGGTTCATGGATGCTATGGGTCCAGGGATGCTATGGGTTCATGGATGCTATGGGTCCAGGGATGCTATGGGTCCAAGGGTGCTATGGGTCCAGGGATGCTATGGGTCCATGGATGCTATGGGTCCAGGGATGCTATGGGTCCATGGATGCTATGGGTCCAGGGATGCTATGGGTCCAGGGATGCTATGGGTCCAGGGATGCTATGGGTCCAGGGGTGCTATGGGTCCAGGGATGCTATGGGTCCAGGGATGCTATGGGTTCATGGATGCTATGGGTCCAGGGATGCTATGGGTCCATGGATGCTATGGGTCCAGGGATGCTATGGGTTCATGGATGCTATGGGTCCAGAGGTGCTATGGGTCCAAGGTTGCTATAGGTCCAGGGATGCTATGGGTCCAAGGGTGCTATGGGTCAAAGGATGCTATGGGTCCAGGGATGCTATGGGTCCAGGGATGCTATGGGTCCAGGGATGCTATGGGTCCAAGGGTGCTATATATGCAAGAGCGCTATGCAGTGAGCCAGAATTTGGCTCAAAAATCACGCTCAGGAGTCAAATTTCCGACATTTCAGATATTTTGAAAACTGCAAGGGGGTTTGGGCAAAATGTGACCCATCGCCGTTTTCACTAGTTTGCATATTTTGGTATTAAGATTCTTAATTTCAAACTCCAAATATGTGCAGTGAGCCAGAATTCGGCTGCAGAATAACATTTCCGATATTTTGCTCACTGCACAAAATTGGACTTTGAAATTACGACTTTTTATTCCACAAATATTAGTGAAAACGGCGATGGGTCAGATTTTGCCCAAACCCCCTAGAGTTTTCATCTGAATTCGGATTTTCATAAAAAAATCAACACAGGACTAAGTCAACTATGTAATGGTAATGTCTTTTCAGACATAATAACACAGGATAAAACAAAAAAACTACACATGTGTTTTATGTAATGATTTGCACTAGACCAAGTCTTTTTCACTCTCCTGAGTGTATATGATTTGAACGAGACTTGCATCTTGATGACTATCGATTAGCTGTCAAGATGCAAAGTTTTGTCCAAACCATATACAGTACTGTACTCACGACCTTGATAATGCACCCAAGAGTGTGTGAAAGACTTCGTGTAGTTCAAATCTTCACATGAATAAATGTGTCTTTTATCCTATACTAAGTCAACTCTCATTCCAAGAACAGTTGAGGGCCTCAGGATTGACAATGCACACCTTTTAAGACAGAAAATCTCGGAGATCTTTAAAATACAGTACTGAGCAAACGGTAAGATCTCAATCCAGGTTAAATCTTCGAAAGCTCCAAAGTAATTTATACAAGGGGCGTCAAGTTCAAAAAGACCTCATTGTCGACAGAAAATGCAAGATTCTTTTTCACCCATTTCGATTGCTGGTGCCATCAACGGCTAGTTTATTATGCACTCTGCTATATAGTCTCCCTGGCTTGGTGTCTTATTTTGATAATTACTTATGTACTCTGTACTCATTTTGACCGATAACACGCAAGCATTACAAAGGGCACAGAAGGTATTAATCAGGTGGCAACAGACATTTTAACTTTTTAACTTCACTTTTACAATTTTGTGCATACCTCCAATAATTACCGGTACTATAATAGTTAAATAGAAAACAATGAAACATCAAAAATACCAAATCCAATCCCCCATCACCAGGGGATTTCTGCATTCCCAGATGGCCCTACCAAGGAGGGCTCTCCACCTAGCTACGTCATATGTAGTTCCAGATGGCTTCATCAGAGAACACTGCCATCTGCAGCCCCAAATGGTCTTAACACAAGAGGCTTTGCCATGGAGCTCTGCCTGGAGCTGGAACAGCAATGTGTAATCTGCAGCATACCCACACCCAGATAGGCCACCACCCAAGAAGATAGTACAGCCAATTCAAAAGTTCAGTCTCAAACAAACATCAAACATTCAAGGGTGCAAAGCCACCTGCACCAGAAGTGGCCCCAGAACCTCTTTAAGCAAATCTTAGTAAACTGTCATCTGCAGTGTCAGGTACAGAATCAGATGGAGAAGCCACAACTTAACCAAACACATGCAGTAAGATAAACACGCAGTGCCTGATTCAGGAATACAGCGAGGGAGGGCATAAGCTGGCACAAGTCACAAAAAAATCTCTTGCAAACCTTGAGCATGACAAGCATTCATAAGTCTGATTTTTTTTATTAAACTGTCCCATTAACATACCAGGGAATAGAAATCTCATGCACTACTCAGAAAAAAGGTGACTCTAGTAGAATTAGCTCACAGGTGGATATGGAGTGCATAGATAAATATACATATATGTGAGGGAGGGAATTATCAGGGGCGTGCTAAGCCCTTACAAAACTATATAGCATTGGAAGGGGTCAGGATAAAGATTTGGGATGGAACGGGGAAAAGGAATGGAGCCTAACTACTTGGACGGTTGGGGATTGAACACCGAACTGCATGAAGAGAGACCATTTCTCTACCGTCCAGCCCAAGTGGTTGGGTAGCATGCAGCCTCTTAGATCCTGCATCTATTGGTGGAGTATAGGGAAGGTAACGCTGGCCACAATCACAGCAAAATGGAATTCTATGCCACATGCAATGTAAGTGGCATATACACAATTATGAGATTTATCAGTGACGAACAACGTGGGTTTTGTGGTGGAAGACGGTGTGTAAATCAGATATTTCCATCGAGACAGGTTTGGAGAGAAAGCATGTGAGCATGTTTAACCTGGTTGTTAAGTAATTGTTTAAAAAAGGCACCAAACCGGGAAGGCTATGTAGCACCATCAAATGTGCGGAATAATCAGAGGGCGCCAAGTATCACCAAGGATGCAAATACGAGAACAGAAACACATAAGCAGAACGATATCAAAGATATCCAATTCACCAAGAAGACCTGGTTGTTAAACGATTTGGCGGGTCATATTCCGGGAACATAGGATTAAGGACTTGCCCGAAACGCTATGCATGCTAGTGCCTGTACAAAAATCTAAAAACTCATGTTTAAATTTGTTTTTTAAATTTTGCCCCGAGGGGCGAGTTTATTGGGCAGCGCCACTCATCTTGTGAGTGGACACACCGCCATAGCAGCATGTACAACACTCCCCAATAAGAAGAAAACCCGCTGGGTTGTTCATCCTGTCACTTGTACCCAGACACAGCTGGGACTTGCTTAACTGTCTCAAGTGAACAGCTCCTCAAACAAGAAGATTAACATCTATCAACCCTTAAAAGCTTACGTTATCTCGCGGGTGCAAAATGGGGAAATCTTTTAAGAACAGTATCAATATTTGACAAATAGTGTTTTCATAACTCAAACAATGTGGGGTTTATTATTCTACACATACTTCTGATGTCTCTCAGGTGTTCACATTCACGTAGATAGTGGTCAAGGCGGTGTCCATCACTCTCACCACAGATTCTGCAACTTCGCTGATCAACTGTTGTTTCCATTCCATATCTCCATGGATATCTGTATCCAAGACGGATTCTCGCTATTACTGACTCTCTCCCTCGTCCTCCTCCTCTTCGGAAATAATGATTGGGATTGCCAGCTGCAACCATGTTGTACCATCGTACAGATTCACTGATTTGTGCTTCTATCCTCCTTTCCTCAGTTACCTTGTCACGGTGATGTTGCCTGACAATACCTCTAATTTGTAGTAGAGTCTTGTGTGTTGTAAACCTAGTATACAAGTCTTAAAACAGTAATTAGAATACTGTGTGTGTGTGTCAGTTTGAAGTACATAAACAATACATTCTTTTTAGCTTTGAAAGAGGTATGTAGTCTAGTTTAAAATTGAGTTAAGGTGTAGAGAGAAAGCTAACTAGTGAATGTGGGCAAAAATATGTTGTAGAGAGGAGGAAATTATGGGTAAAATAAATGTAAATTGTAAAGTGAGATTCAGTTTAAAAATACATGAAATGTATGAGTGATAAGAGAAATTTATGGAATCAAAGCTAAGAGAAGGGCAGTCACGGAGCATACTGGTACAATGAAAGTCCTAATTAGGATAAAAAGAAAATGAGGCAAATAGGAATTAGCATAAAGAAGTGGCTGTGCCTGATCTTATGAATAGTTGCAAGACGATGGTGTGGAATGACAAATAAAGAATTAGAGCAGTAAAACATTATGACACAGAGACCCATGTGTTGCGATATGCATATAGAGCACAGAATAACATTGAGAAGTGCCGAGTTCAAAATTCAGTAAACCGCAATAGGAGAGCATAGTGAAACGGTTTAGTCACGTTGAATGAATGGACGACGGTAAGTCTTGTAGTGTATTAATAAAATTTGAGGATTGAAGTAAAGGAAGGCTGGCAGACATGGTGAATGAGGAACCAGGGAGCAAGTGTAGACAACACATGTCCCTGTTGCAACCCGTCCTCGCAAATTCGTATAGTCAATATTGACTTATTAAATACGTGCATAGGTGATATACTAAACATAATAGTTTACCTTGAAAAGCTTCATAGAAAACACCAACCTTACCTAACCTTGTTAGTATGTTAAGATAAGCATCTTATAGCTTCGTAATTGCAATTGTCACTTAACCTATTATAGGTATAGGTTAAGTAATAATTGTAATTACGAAGCAATAAGATGCTTATCTTAACATACTAACAAGGTTAGGTAAGGTCGGTGTTTTCTATGAAGCTTTTCAAGGTAAACTATTATGTTTAGTATATCACCTATGCACGTATTTAATAAGTCAATATTGACTATACGAATTTGCGAGGACGGGTTGCAACAGGGACATGTGTTGTCCCTTTGTAAGGGACAAAGCTTGCTGGACGTAGTTTACAAGGAGTGTGTATCTGTATACAATATACTAGTGGTATGGGTATCACTCTCTCTCTCTCATCTCGGCTTCCCCTTCTACTCTGCACTTTCCCCTCCCTCTACCCCCATCATCATCCCCTTCTCTTTTTATCTTCCCTCTCTTCCATCCCCCCAACCTTCCTTCATCCCACAGCTTCACTACATATTATCTTTACTGTATATACAGTGGTACCTCCGTTTTCAATTTTAATCCGTTCCCAGAGACGGGTTGAAACCCGAAACGAATTTTATCATAGGAAATAATGTAAATTGAATTAATGTTCCACACCCCCAAAAATATTAACTGAAACATACATTTTATACATACTACTACTAATATTTTGTACTACAATAAGTACAAGTATATCTTACCTTTATTGAGGACTCTTGTTGGTGTATGGAAGACAGTGAGGAAGAGGTAGGTGGGGGGGGGGAGAAGGAGAGGTGTTAGTGTTTAGAAGGAGAGTCCCCTTCCATTATAACAGCAGTGATGACATTTCTGGGGTACTCTCTCTCTTACGTTTTGCAGGCATACCACTAAGACCTTGTTGTGGCTCACTGCTTGCTTGTCTTACTAAGAATTTGTCTATAGACACTTTGTTTTTCCTTATGTTTTAACACTTGTGTGTAGTGAGATCACATTCTCACTATGAATGATCTCGTTTTCCTCTATCGTCATCTTCACAACTATTTCTTAGGTTGAACTTTACCACTTTTTTGGAACACATTGCATGATATATAATAAGAACTTTTATGTTCAGACACCAAAAAAGCACAAAAACACTGAAATTCTTCACAAAGTGTTCAAGTGCAGTCGTCACTAGGAGAGAGACTGGTAAATTGAAGTCGCTGTGCTCAGTCGGCCCATACGTCTATCAACAAACTTGAGCACCAAGGCAAACCTCGCGCACGGGCATTTGAAAACTGAGGTTCCACTGTATTATCCTATCTACATCACTATAACCATCTTCATCACTGTAACCATCCTCCCTACTTTCTTCCTCACTGTAACCTGAATTAATTCAATTCATAGCATTTAAGTAAATCATGAAAACCCATGGGGTAAACAGCAGGAGTAACTTTAACCTCTACAGGAAACCACATCCGCTATTTAATTTCAGACCACAAAAATTACGTGGGGTGGGGGGAGGTTTATAGGCAGAAATTTCTTGAAGTATTTAACTTGGGCTAACCCCAACCAGCCTATGTCTGTATCCCAGACCATTTTCCCTGCAAAGTTGGGCGAGGCTAATCCCTCCAAGTGTCTTCCAACCTTGGACAGGCATGCTCTTGTATAATGTGTGGATGCAACAGAAATGAGTAAAATAGAGCAGCCAATATGGTCTGAAAAGCCATTCCTTTTATGTAGTTTTCACACAATTTATGCATTGTAATATATTGTGGAGATGCATTCAAATATTATTAATGGTCATTTTCTAGCACATTGCTTTACAATGTGCAATTGTTACAATGTTACAATTACAAAACATAATTCTTCTGTTAGTAAATTTGGTGCTCATATTTTCTCAAGCCAAATACAATCAGATAAGCATACACTGCCATTAATTTCTCATACTCATTCGTCTTGTTTATTCATAATATACCAAAATCTTTATAATCTAAATAATATGTACAGTAACAGGAAATGATCTTTCAATTTGAGTTTCTCACATTGTTGCCTAAGGCCCACTATCAAAAAATTCATGCAGGTAATTGCTATTTAATTATAAATCAAGGTATTTAAGCAATATCACCGAGGTATTCTAAAAGTTGCTCTTATATTATATATATATATATATATATATATATATATATATATATATATATATATATATATATATATATATATATATATATAATATATATATATATATTATATATATATATATATATATATATATATATATATATATATATATATATATATATGTCGTACCTAGTAGCCAGAACGCACTTCTCAGCCTACTATGCAAGGCCCGATTTGCCTAATAAGCCAAGTTTCCCTGAATTAATATATTTTCTCTAATTTTTTTCTTATGAAATGATAAACCTACCCATTTCATTATGTATGAGGTCAATTTTTGTTTATTCGAGTTAAAATTAACGTAGATATATGACCGAACCTAACCAACCCTACCTAACCTAACCTAACCTATCTTTATAGGTTAGGTTACGTTAGGTAGCCGAAAAAGATAGGTTAGGTTAGGTAGGTTAGGTAGTCGAAAAAACATTAATTCATGAAAACTTGGCTTATTAGGCAAATCGGGCCTTGCATAGTAGGCTGAGAAGTGCGTTCTGGCTACTAGGTACGACATATATATATATATAAATATATATATGTCGTACCTAGTAGCCAGAACTCACTTTTTGGCCTACTATGCAATGCCCGATTTGCCTAATAGGCCAAGTTTTCATGAATTAATTGTTTTACGACTACCTAACCTACCTAACCTAACCTAACCTAACTTTTTTGGCTACCTAACCTAACCTAACCTATAAAGATAGGTTAGGTTAGGTTAGGTAGGGTTGATTAGGTTCGGTCATATATGTACGTTAATTTTAACTCCAATAAAAAATTGACCTCATATATAATGAAATTGGTAGCTTTATCAATTCATAAGAAAAAAATGAGTGAAAATATATTAATTCAGGAAAACTTGGCTTATTAGGCAAATCTGGCCTTGCATAGTAGGCCAAAAAGTGAGTTCTGGCTACTAAGTACGACATATATATATATATATATATATATATATATATATATATATATATATTATATATATATATATATATATAATATATAATATATATATATATATATATATATATATATATATATATATATATATATATATATATCACTAAGAACTCTTTGACCCGCCAGGATTCGAACCCATGCCGTCCAGGATCACCCCTAACGTACACAGTACCGTGACCACCGCACCAATGATCGTCTATAAGGATTGGTCAGTCTTGGCGCTTATTAACTAAGCTCCCTGACTGACCAACCCCCGACGACACTCATGGTTCCATTTGGGTACAGTTTTTCATCGGGGGTGGTCAGTCACGCTGTCAACTGCGCTTGACGGCTAGACGGACAGGACATACTCTCCGGTAACTTGGTGTTTACACAAACAAATAATAGTCACCCCTTGAGTTGGTTCCGAGGATCTATGTGTCCCCACGGCCCGTCTCTCTTCAGACCTCCTGGTGGAGGTACATGAGGAAAATAAGCGCCAAGACTGACCAATCCTTATAGACGATCATTGGTGCGGTGGTCACGGTACTGTGTACGTTTAGGGGTGATCCTGGACGGCATGGGTTCGAATCCTGGCCGGGTCAAAGAGTTCTTAGTGATATATGGCTTGCGCGTTCATGCAGCTTTCTCACACATGATAGACTCAGTGCGGCCCGTGCATGCGCCAGAATTTGATGAAAACTGTACCCAAATGGAACCATGAGTGTCGTCGGGGGTTGGTCAGTCAGGGAGCTTAGTTAATAAGCGCCAAGACTGACCAATCCTTATAGACGATCATTGGTGCGGTGGTCACGGTACTGTGTACGTTTAGGGGTGATCCTGGACGGCATGGGTTCGAATCCTGGCCGGGTCAAAGAGTTCTTAGTGATATATGGCTTGCGCGTTCATGCAGCTTTCTCACATATATATATATATATTGTAACCAGATGTTCCAGTAGTTAGAAGTGTACCTCACGACATGCACCACACAAGTAATATGGTAGGAACAAGGCTCGGTAGCAGTAGCTCGAGATGGAGAGTGTATTGGTTGCATATGACCACTCTCGAGCACTGTACACCAAGTATTACAAGAGAATGGAGGGTACCGGAGTGTGATTAATGCTGGCTTTCAGTGATGCTCGATAGCAAGATATGGTGAATAGGGAAGCAAGATTCATTAAATAATTTTTTCTTTTTGAAAATTCTCTATTTTATGAGCTGATGATTCTTCCACCCAATGAAAATGGGGAAATTGGGTAATGATAATTAGGTGTAATAATAATCAAATCCACCTGTCACAAAATATTTAAAAATTACTAGATATCTTTGACGATGTCATTACAAGATCAAGAAGACAAAGGATGTCAAGATATCAGATTCACCAAGAACTTCATCAGGGATCACAAAACTCAATACAGCTTAAATATGCCCGAGATCATACAAAACCCCTATATCTTCTGTACCTCAAACCTAAAAAGATTTCTTATAGCATAACGAGGCAGTTAAAACAATGACTTTCATTAAGCTTCACCCTTTAAAGCATTTATTTCCATAATGATGTAAATAATCAAAGATGTATATCATTTAATTGAAACAACTGCAATAAATTGAACTAACCAAACTTGTTACATGTTTACCAGCATCGGAAAAGTTAATTCAGATCACCCATCGCTAAGCGTCCCATTTTTGGATTTAGTTACGATAAAAGAAAAACCAATATGGTGATTTAAGTAATATCAGTGACAACAGGAAGTGCACACAATTTGTTTGTAACACAGATAAATATTAGTATTAAATGTATGCAATTAGGAAAGCCAACCATGCTCTGCCGTTGAAAAACCTTTGTCCAACTGGAAACTTTTCTCCCAATTTAAACATTAACAATATTCAACAAAAAACAGGTCGAGAAAGAACCACATTGGTACACACTTCATTTCGAAGCTTGCAGACAAAATTCAGCCGACAATTTTTACGCAAGGTCTTTTTAAATCGGTTTTCATCACTCCAGAGTAACCTATCATAAAAATGTTAATAAATAATTTAGCAACAACCATTATCCACTTAAAAAAAATTCTTGCTACCAAAAGTGGCCATTGGTATTATATTTTAAGAAAAGGTAGTACATGTTCTCACTAAGAACATATCAAATAATAGAAGTAGCTTTATAACAGTAGCTCTAGAGTAGAAATGGGGTACTCTACATACATCAGTACATATCCTATACTGCTGATGTAACTCTATATGCCATACAGGTCTTTAATTATGTGCCATATGGAGCCACCTGATCACTGCAAATATAACAAAAATATATATAGAGATTAACTATACATAAAATTACACAAGGTCTTGGAAACGGAACAGCAATTTTATTCAGCAGGGAAAATACAGCATATCGACAGATGAAGTTTCAAGCAGACACAAAACTAAATAAGGATTAAACGGTTTTCTTATGCATCGATACATGGAATTAGGATAGTTATTACACTTAACCTACAGGGCATGCAAATAAAGGATATAAAAATCCTATACATGCTTCCATATGGCTGTACAACATATGAAGACACTTTGTTCTTGGCAGTGATGATCTTGCCTATTGTTCAGAGTACCTCATGAATAGATAAGATGAAAAAGATAGCCACAATATTTTTTCAACAGATTCCATCTATCACATTCAGGTATAAGTACCCAGTGGGCAAAACATGCTCTAATAACATTAATCAACGTAGGATCAACGATGATTCAATGTTATATCGACGTCGTTTGCCCCGGGAAGTAAACATGTTCACGGGCAAGAACAATACCATGGTTTTTCTACATACCGGATGTTTCCACCAACTGTATATGACTCCAAACTCACCTCGATAGTCTGGACTGCCAATCATTATTGTATGATTTTCATTGCATAATTTGAAGATTTAACATGTTAATACAAGATTACCTTCACAATCAATTTCATCTTTCATATTTAGAGTTCTCTGTGGAAGTTGTAACTTCATAAACAAAACCTGCTCTCAGGCAGTGAATTAACCAAAACAAGTTATCAGCATGACTAGGATTTATTAGCAACGAGGACGCCTGTAGTGCCAGTTGTAGATTCGGCTGGTTGACTTTCCTTAATATCGTCTTGACCTTTAATTTTGATATTATGCTTCGCACGGTATTCATTTACCTCCTTTCCTTTGCTTACCAGCTTCGAGTTGAGGCTATCTATCACCTTTGTTAACTGAAAAAAAGAAAGACAAATATTGTAAAATAATTTAGGTGTGTAGCTAAACATAAAATTAACTGCCAGATTTTTCCCTGCAAGATTTTGTAAGTAATTAACTGTTCTCCCCAAAACCAGTCATGTGTATGTCTGGTTTAAGCATTACATTACATTTTTACAAAGATAAACCAATCTAGTACTGCAGTCGCAAAAAATGCTGGTTCCCCATTTACTCCAGTAAACGTCAGTGGTAAAAAGTTCGCTTCCGCATCGGAACCAGCACCATGCAATATGGGAAAGATGGGAAAGGACAGGAGCAAAAAAAAAAAAAAAAAAAAAAGGCAAATTGAATTTTTCTTCCATTGGGATTACATCTTAGTTTATATATTATCTTCACTCCCTCCCAATTCATACTAGTATGGGGTGACAATCCCTTATTCAAAGTTATTACAGGTCAGCAATTTTCTCTTTTATATAAGGCATTTATATAATGACTACAATTGTCTGATAGTTTTACATACCCTTGCTGCCATTTTTAACATATTGCACTCGCTTTTCACTCTTAGTATATAAAAAATACCTTTGTTGTATTATTATGTATTACTACATGACTAATAATTGCAAGCAAGTAATTATCAAAAGAAGGTATCAAGCCTGGGAGACTACTTAGCACTTGATGTGTTGCAGAGCAATCAAGAGCCTAAATATAATTCAGGATGCTATAAATACATGAGAAAAAAAAGGTAATGTCGAGGGTATCACAGGTTCACCAAGAATTCTATCGAGGGACAAACAACTCGATGCAATACTGGGAGATAAAAATTTATAGATTCAGGAACATCCTGAAAATCAGAACATTCTACAAGATACACAAACATTAAGTTGTTGTACAATGCAGTTTGGTAAAATAGGAGCCGGTCAATTAAATGTCCCATAGACGAATGCATGGCCATATGTAGTCTAGCCAGAGTCACATAGGTGGGCTAAACAAATCCTGGAAAGTAAGAGAATGCAATGGAAGAAGGCTAGAACAAGGGCAATTATGATGCCACACTAGTAGTGAAGGGAAAGTAATGCACCATAGTAACAGCGAATGGATCACATAGGACAACAAACCAGTCACCACAGGTAATGCAAGAGATTTCCTCACCATGGATGTGGCTGAGGACAAGAGAGGATCAAGAAGAAAGCAGGAACAACCCAGAAGTCCCACACATTGTAGGTCAAAGAGCTGGCAAACAGTCTCCCCAGAATGCTGTCAAAGGAGCAAACCATGAAAGAGGTAATGCAACCCACCCCCCCCACCCCAAGCAGCAGCACACTTCTGCAATGCCCAAGAACAGTAATGACTAAAAGAGACAAAAGCCAAAGAAAGCACTGTTCAAGAATCCAGTTCCAACAAGAGCCTACCCCAACAACCCCAGGTGAAGCCCTAACCTGGGAGTATTGCTCAAAGCAGCAGAGACAGAACCTCTTTGAAAGAGAACTCAACTGAGGGGCTGGAAAACTACTAGAGGCATGGCATTATAGGGGAAGGAGGAAGGAACAAACATGGAATAGGTGGAATTCACATGCTGTTCTAACTTTAAATCCTAAATCCTTAATGATAAGGGTCAATTCCAGGGTATCCACATGAGCACCAAGCTGCAAACAACGAATAAATAAAAAACAAGTCCGTAAACGGCTGTTGCCTGATAAGCCTCTTATTTAGAAGATGGTTCAGCTAGAACAGAGACCCAGTGAACACAAATATCACAGGCCTCAGGGTGGAAAGACTCACTCGCCCAACAGGGACATTCTTTGAACCTGAAAGTAGTGAGTGCAGACTCAACAGGTTGATCCATAATGAAGCACACCAAATACTTGCAGGACTTGTCAGGGCCTGAAGGAAAGGACCAAAAAGAACACTCGAGCAATAGGGACACTCGTTGAAAGAGCTGATGTAAAGTGCAATCTTGAGCATAAACACAGTTATGAAAGACACTGGCAGCATGCTGTATGTAAAGTACAAGTACATACACCCTAGTGCATCACATCAATAAACCCCAGAATATACCAAATCTCAGAACCTCTCAGAGGAGTTGAAGACCATTGCATTTCTCAGGGCAAGACACCTTATACAATAAATAGGCCAGCCTCTATGGGGTGAATTCCCAAACACACCAGTTCCCAGTTACCCTGTCAGGGCCATCATCAGACGAGTTCCCAAGGAAAGGCTACGTTAAAATCGTACAGCTTGACGTGAACAGTTTCCACAGTCTGCACAACAATCAATGCTTGTAAACACATGCATGTAAAACACAATAAATATTGAAGACACACAAGTAAATGGGCCCCCAACAAGACCAAAGTTCAAAGGATGGTAAACACTTATCTAGGACTCAAAAACGTGGCAACTCAAGGAGTGGTCCAAACTGCTGGACCTCAGGCAGAGGGCCGAGGATTATTGGTATGGGGAGTCGGCAGCTCCCAGTGGTGCTGCCACCTGGAAGTGGTCAGCCCAATTTGCTGCTTTCTGTCTATATGTTTCTTCAGTGAGGGTGATCTTATCAATCCCTTTCCTCCCTGCTCTTCTGTAAGGGCCAGGTTCTGGCTCTGGTCTTCAGTAGGCAATTAAGGACTCCATAGGTTGACGTGACCCATGTGAGGAGCTATCTCAGTGCGGCTAGCTTCATGAAGCCACCGTTTGGCCCCCTCCAAAAACTTCCCATACCAGAATTGCATACCCAAGCTAGAAATCCAATCCATCTCTGGACATCAATACAGCATTACACAAAGGGAATAGCTAAATACACTTCGTGCAATGATCGCCTCCTTACTGGTCCCTGTAACAATTATGGGGCAGCAATACTTCTTGCCAAATAAGACAATTTGGTAAGTGACCAGGAGAATAAAGCTCTTAGGTAAACAACACATGTAATGAATGAAGTGAATCAATCAAAGGCAAAAGTTGCACCTTTAACTAATTTAGTAAAGGTTGAACTATTAGGGAGATTTCTCAGGTTTTAAACTGATAATTTCGAGGTCCTCTTATCTGCTGGAAGAGGAAAGATTCAAAAAATGTTAAGCCTTTAAAATTGTACAAAAGAAACAAATTTAGAAACAGTACATACATTAACAATAAAACTGTACATATCCATCGGAACAACACACATTACGCATAATGCGAAGAAAATAAATGAAAGTACATAATTATGGAGGCCATAATTATGTATTAATAGTCGAGAACCGGGCCGCGGGGATGTCAAGCCCCGAAATCATCTCAAGATAACCTCAAGATAGGTGCTAGTGCAGCATCCTCAAAAATACAGCATTAGTAAGCTATAAAAAAAATTTAAGGCATGGTATGTATTTCACAGAATACTTAAAATCACAAGAGAATGGTTGAAAATTTAACATTACCACTGTGCTGTGCAGAGCGCTCCAAGAGTTGTGCTATTTCTTTTTAACTAGGCTGTATTTTAATGTTTTTTAATGTTTTCATTACTCAGTGTTTTGAAATGAAAATGGTTGAATTTGGAAACATTTTGACATTAACATTACCTGAACACTTACAAAAACAAAAAATATATACTTGACAATTGCACTATGAAGTTTCTGCCGAAACCAGGTGTGCAATGCGGGGGTTAATTTTAAGATAATTTTTTTAAAAGTACAATGTAATTAAAGGTTGGCTGAAAGCCATAAATATAGTGTATATTACTGAATATATATTTTTGGGCCTAAGTAAAAACTATTGAAATAAGTCACTAACTTGTTCTTTATTGTTCAGTAGTGCAGGCAGCACTTCCATCACAGTTCTCTCTACAAGGACTCCTCCAACCATGCGGAAACACTTCCGATCGGGAGAGACATCTTGGAGTGTCTCAATTACAATCCTGAAAAGAAATTACAAGAATAAGTATTCACAGCAATATTGTAGTTAATTTTGCACTCAAAATTTTCACTATGAGATACAGTATATTGTCGTAAATGCCTGATCAAACCAATTTCTATTTCAAATCCTTTCCCACCATAGCTATCTATTTAGAGTAGGACCTCGGTACTCAAACAGTTCCCAACTCGAACAATTCAGCACTCTAACACCGTGTTCACGTTCGGTACTCAACTATTTTCTCAGCACTCAAACGTAAACACACCGCCCAGATGAGTCAGTTTCCCAGTAGCCGTCGTTCAGTGCACACCACCACTACACTTCTCTACACTTTCTCTTGTTTTCTTGAATATTTTTTTATATTCTTAGTATAAATCACCATGGCACCAAAGTAAGTTAGTGACATAAGGGCCAAGCAAAAAGAAATTAATTAGAACCATGATTCAGATGGAAAAAACCAGCATTAATTTTTTTGTGTTAAGGCAAAAAACCAGCATTGATCAAGCCTGACAATTGTGACATCAGGCTTGACAACCACTACCGTGCCGCTGTATGCACAGCTAAGGGGGGAGCCCCAGACCCCTGCACCAGCCATCCAACCCCAGTTCTGATGCCGAATATAAAAAACACGAATACCGCCGACCGGAGGAAGGGAAAGTTGCCGGGGAGCCTCCGGGACTTGCCCAGAAAGTGGCGTTTCATTACATTCAATGCTGGTTTTCTGTGGAACCCTCCTCCGGCTTCCCAGAGCTACCTAACCATAGAAAAATAAAAGAGGGACTTACCCGGGAGGCAGCCGCCACTCGTACTTCAACTCGAAGACGAGAAAACTGGTTGCAACCTGCGCCCCAAACCGACACATGCCCAACTAGGGCCAGGAACATTAACAAGATAAAGGGCGGCCAAGACCCTGTTCGACCTCCAAAACCCTCGTGCCCGAATGTCAGCCCAAGACATACCAGCATTATCAAAAATGGCAGCTAAAAGAGCAAATTTGTAAACGTCATAGGCACGAGGATAGACCGCAGGGTGGCTGGACCAAATAACCCTGCAGACGATCTGGGAGACCCCGAGTCCTGGAACAGGAACAAAGAAAAACTGGGTCAACCCAAAGCGCGTCCCAAGCCACCGAGGCCGTGGCGAGCAGATAGTGCCTAAGAGTCGCAACCGAACACAACACATGATGCACCCTCAGCCGAACCAATGAAGCATCAACCACCCAAGGACCTCTCTGGAAAGCCGCAGTATCGTTCCTCACCAGAAAAGAAGGAAAATGCTGCAAACGAACAAACCTACCACCAGGACCGAAAGAGCAGAATTACAATCCTGAAAAAGGATACATTTCTCCTCTGTGCCAGAGGAGAGCATGAAGCTCCCTGCCACTCAAAACATCAGCCTCAGAACTGAGGTTGGATGGCCGGCACAGGGGTCTGGGGCTCCCCCTTCCCTCTCCCAGGGAGGGGGGGGAGCTGCAGAGACAGCGGCGCGGTGGCGGTTGTGACATGTCTGTTTTTGGATTGGGGGTTCTGCTTGATAGTTTGCTTTTCAGTAGCAGTTTTTAACCAGGAGATGTTTGTTCTGGGATGCCTACCCTTTTGGGTGCCTAACCCGGTGATACCTGGGTGACTAACAATAGCGTGAACAAATCAGGCTATTGTGATTTCTGTGTGTAATAGACATGGAATGCTTCCAACCACATGAGGGTTTCTATAGGCCATTGCTCCTCGTGCCTCTCTGAGGAGGGGGGGGACAGGTTCTGGCTCGTGGTCCCTGGTAGGCATAGAACTCCAATCGAATTGACTGATTCCACGGTCTAATTCATACATATCAGCCCAGTAAGCACTGGGGAGCCGAAGGGGCTCTCCACAGAAAAGAACTCATACCAAAATAAGAAAGTGGTGCCCATCTGGCTGCTCTTGCTACCGAGATATGTGAGGTGGTGTTCACCAACCATCTTTTATATATTAATCATGGCACTGCAAAACAGTCCTAGGAAACCCAATGAACATACTTACTATGCTGATGATACAATGATCCATGCCATTGGGTATGCTACCACCCAAAATATTTTAAACTTTGTATCGGACACACGCCAGGATCTAAGTTTAATCATCTTTCAGCTGAAAAACAAAAACCTCAATTGGTGCCCACCAAGATAGTGAGGATCTGTTCACAAAACATAACTGCATGATAGGCTCTCAGCTTGACTATCTTGAATACCTTGGCCTTGAGGTCTCATTAATATGACCACATTGTAGCTAGCCTAGATCATCAATGAAGAGGGGGGAGGGAATCTTAAGTTCGAGGCAGGATATCACTCAAGTAAGTAATTATGAAAGAAGGCACCAAGGCTATGTAGCACACTGCTATGGCACAAATGTTAAAAGTGCAAAAATTGTGTACCTTCTAAAATATTAGATCCTTTATGTTTGCTCTAGTGCCATAAAGAATGCTTCGAGGGTTAGAAAATGTGCAAAATGAATCCACGAGTCCCATCCTCAGATGCCCCCATACCACCAAGTTCCTTGTGTTATTAAACACAAGGAACAAACTCAATACACCATGCATAAGTGATCAAGTAACTAGAATAAATCCTCTATTTGGATTCAAGATGCCAAAGGTTAGAATCCCTCAAAATTAATTACTAATACTGCAACAGAGCTCAGAATATTTCATGTTCATGATGTCCACCAAGAAACAATAATATCACTTCCATTCACCATGGGAGATAATCCCTTTACAAATAACTAGCCAACTTCAGATTTAAAATACTGTAATGATTAAAGATCAACACAATCATTAATTTAAAGTACAATTCCTTAGCCAGATTGATGTTCTGCTCACAGAATGCTCCATCCCCCGAACCATTTACACTGATGGTTCCCTACATCACTGCACTGGTGCTGCCAGAAATGCAGTTACAACCGAGAGATGACTTCCAAGTAAGGGGTATCTATAAAAAACATGGGCCTCCATTCTTCAGACAACTGTTTGCCATATTTCTTGTACTCAAACAAGTACAATAATGGTATACTAAGCTCATTTATCAGGACTATATGGGAAGGAACCTAGTGGATAAGCCAGACATCGTTACCAGGGAAAGGTTTTGGGAGTTCTTCTACTCCCAGAGCCGGATAACCCAAATATGGCCGGATAACCCAAATATTTGATTT
The DNA here is from genome assembly GCA_020271785.1 of Procambarus virginalis. Classification (NCBI taxonomy): domain Eukaryota; kingdom Metazoa; phylum Arthropoda; class Malacostraca; order Decapoda; family Cambaridae; genus Procambarus; species Procambarus virginalis. The sequence goes on along the minus strand of WNGS01167840.1, from coordinate 8,447,298 downwards.
AGCTGTCTTCAGATAACCGAGCTCATATGGTATGTATCCAGAGTCGATACATAAATTGTAAGTGGCTATCACTCCCGACTATACTCAAAGACTACACTGTAACAAGCTTGTGTCTGAAGCAAAGTAAGATTTAATGAAATCATGAATGCAGGAATCAAGTGACTGTCTCCTATGGACCTCATCCCACATTGACTTCCAAATGCAGGATAGAATTGATGAGTCAGCCAATATAGATGCTTTTAAAGAGGGAGACGGCTACCACCTTGGAATGCCATTGAACAGCTTGAGGGCAGGAATATACCAAAAAAAAAAAAAAATTAATGATGATATAAAAAAAAATCTACATTAGCTGTTACACCTATCATACTACAATGCAAGAAGAACTACATATCTATGGGGTCACCCAATAAAGTCAATAGACTTTTTTACTACTCCTAAACTTAGGCTTGGAAAAAAAAGTAGACCCAAGCATTTTAATTACTTGCTCAAGCAATCTGACCAAATGAAAGCTTTGTCAACAAAACCATTCACATAGCTTATGTCACTATGTAACTGAAAGATGAACATTTTCAAGTATTTATGAATAATTCTTATTGCCTAATAAAAAAATATATATTTATTCAATCTGAACCAGAAATCTTACCAAAGTGTCTCAAGTTTTCCTACTGTACGTAATGCATGCACATTGTCAATTTCCTACCAGCACAGCCTACTGAATGGGTGAGGCACATGCTAGGCAAATTAAAATTTTAAGAAACTCACCAGAAATATGCACTACTTAGTTTGAAGATCACCGCGGAATGGTACGTGAATCCATAATGTGACTTTCCGATACCTTTCCTGGGTTCAGTTCTTGAGCCTTTTATATACCTCGCAGTTTTTCCACAATCACTCATAGGATGAGTATGAAATGCATAATAAATGAACTTAGAGAAACTAAACAAAACCAAAACACTATCCTTACCTCACCTAAGAAAAAAGTTTATGTATATTCGCTATTTATGTCATAATGACGTTATCAACCTGCCTCCGGGGGATCTTTTCTGCTGCATTTCAGTGAAGCAATTACTATTCTTTAAACCCAGAAATGTGCTACTGGATATATTTGACAAGGCACTCTTAATTACTTGGAAACAATGCAATAGCAAAACCTGTACATACAATATTTCGTGAAATTCAGTGTAGTACTACCAGCTGCGAAGCTGTCTAATACTGGAGACTGACTTGCCTGCTCTCTGCCTAATTAATTGCATTAAATCCGAGAGGAACATTAGCGGTGATCGATCATAGACTGGTAATCACTAGCTCAGAAATAACCTGTCCCTTCTAATGACTACAAAACTACAGTCGGCCAACACAATGAAGGCTCAGGGAGGCACCAGAACACAGTGCCACCGAACACGGGCACTGTAGAGAGGCAACGCCTCGCTCCACCACCACCAGCATGACTCAACTGGCCGCCGCCATGATCGCTCGGTCATCTCTCTCGCTCTAGTACTCACTTGTGCTCATTCAAGTCCTGCTCCAACTCCGAAATCTTGGCCATTAACGATCTTTGCTCATTTCTCATTTGTTGGAATTTCTGTACTATTTCTTCCCCCTCGCTTTTAGTGAGGATTTTGGGGATGGGAACCACTGGCTTCTTGTCTGCCATGTTTGTTTTGTTCAGTGAAGGACCGGTACGTTGGTTCTTATCTCAAGTTACTTAGTATAAATATCAATATATGTCAAGACCTCCTTTATAGATAAATATACATACATTTTACTTATTTGCATATTTGTTTCTTCAATTGTTAAAATATACAACTGAGAATTATTCCATTCATTAAATTTGTGTAGTGACTTTGGATCCCGCTACAATATATATAATTCATTTTTCATTTTGTCGGGGACAGAAACCTGTGTATATGTATATTTTATGCTTATATCGAAGTCCCCCCCCACCCCAAGGTCGAACTAGTGACCCTTCCCAGGAGGCAACCCTAGTTACTTATTTACTGTTAAGTGTACAGGTGCATTAGGTGAAAGGAAACGTGACCAACGATTTGTGAACCCAGGATCCCGCATTATGAGTTGACAACGAAGACAACTGTGCTAATTTTGAGCAGTCGAGATGTACTGGAAGTTGAGAACCGCAAAATGACCTACATAAAACGTCAAAAGAACTAAGTTGTTGTTGTTGTTTTAGATTCACCTACTTGGAACAAAAAGATCCAAGTAGCACAGGTTATGGTGAGCCCGTAGTGGACTTACATGGCATAGGAGCGAGGCGGTAACTGTCAGAGTGTCGTTGTTTGTTGTTGTTATAAATTCAGCTACTGGGAACAAAAAGATCCACGTAGCACGGGTTAAGGTGAGTCCGTAGTGGACTTACATGGCAAAGGAGCGGGGCTGTAACTCTGAAAAAAAAACTGAAAAACGACATTCATATGTAGGGTGTTTGGGGTGAGCGAGGACCGTGCGCCTCACCACCTCCTATGACGTGAAAAAACACCACTGTAAAAACGGAAACTAAAAATAAAACGCAGTTAAGTCACACTATAGAACGAAAAAGCAATATAAAAGATTTTGTGAATAATTATGTATTTTTTTATTATTGTTAACAAACTTAGGTATACACAGCAATGTGCTGCCGCCCAATTCTATATGAAGGATTACAGTGTAGATAATAAACTATTTATATGTTCATATGGGAAGACCATACTTTTAAAGGACACATTAAAGTAGTTGTCACAACTGCAAGATAAATGGCTGGGTGGATAACAAGAACCTTTCAAACAAGAGATGCCTGGCCAATAATGTCTCTGACTTTGTCTCTTCAACGCAGGCTGAACACCAAGACTGAATTCCAGTATTACAGGAAGTAGTCAAATGTGGTAAAAATACCTGTTTCTTTATAGACAATACAGGAGCGTTGGAGTCTTTAAATAGCAGACGACCAGTTTACCAGAATATTGTGATCGAGTGTAAAGAGAATGTTAAGACATTAGAAAAAACCGGGTATAAAGTAAGATTCATGTGGATCCCTTCACATGTGGGAATACTGCTGAATGAGACAGTTGATGAGATACCAAAGAGAGCCTTGTCGATGTTGTATGTGAACATAACTTTGCCACAAATAAAGACAAGAATCAAGATGATCCAAGAGGATGAAGAAAAAGCTAAGAGAATGCCAATGGTGGACAGCAGTAACACACTTAAGAATTATTCGATAATAAATACAAATTCGTCATTCATTTGAGGTAGAGGAAAGTCTACGTGGAAGGATTCAATTTACATGAGATTAAGAGTAGAATACAAATATATCTGGCAATACGGTGTTGATGTCAGTGAACAAGATAAGAAGTGTAAATTATGTAGTATGCCGCACGCCCACACCTTAAATCATTATGTATTAGAGTGTCAACTTATTGATAACTATAGAAATAAAGAAATATGTAGTGTACCACATCAAATTGTTTGAATGTGTGATAATGATATGATAGACAGAATACTAATTAGGAGCTACAAGCATTTTGCCCCGAGTGCAACACTTATATGCTGTGTTTACTATATTAACCTGCAATGTTAAATGTGACTCTTGTACTATGATTTGTGTGTTTGTACTTACTGGATTTGTGCGCCCCTTGAGGGACTTGAAGTAGATAAGGGTAGAAGGGAAGGGAACTATCAAGCTAGGGAAAGTGCCAAGCCATTACGACTACATAGCACTTGGAAGGGGTCAGGAAAAGGATTTGGGATGGGACGGGGAGGGAAGAAAGGTTGAAATAGCCTAGGAGTTGCGTGGTGACCACCGGCCAGGTCGGACGCTCCTGAGGTCTCTCCGCACTGGCTAGTGTTTACGTTGGGTGATTGCTGGTTTGCCCTGCTGGTGGTGGTCTGCCACTGACAGGGTGACGTTTGCTTAGCCATGGGGACTTCTCGCCCCCCAGTGAAGAGGACATTGTCGGCTGGTCTGGCGTTTACGGTACCAGTAGACCATCCATTGGTTGGTGTCGCCCTGGTGGACGTGCTTCATGTGCAGCTGTCGGACCTGGTGGGCATCCAGCTGCTTCAGGGCAACCGTGCTGTGGTAAAGTTCCGCCTCCAGGCTGCCTTTCAGGCGTTTCTCGAGCGGTGTGAGGGGCGTGTTTACCCTCTCCCTGATACTGCTGGCTCCGTTAAGGTAGTGAATCTTAGTGTCACCTTGACGTCTGTGGCGGTGCATGGCGCCCCCTTCGAATTTCAGGACGGCTTTTTGACCTCCTGTTTCGAACGGTTTGGGACAGTGTTAAGTGTTCGTTGGAACAAGGTCGTTGCCGGGCACTGTGTTGGTATGCTTGACGGCTCCCGCACCCTGACGATGTCGCTGAAGTGTAGTGTACCGTCGTCGATATCCGTGTTGGGATACACGCTCCACTGCCAGTATCGGGGTCAACCGCGCACCTGTTATCGGTGTGGTCACGAGGGTCATCTGGCTGCAGCGTGCGACGTGGGAGCAGCTGGTCGGGTGCATGTTTTTCGTGCGGAGGATTTCCCACCCTTGTTACTTCCGGACGGTTCTGAGGATGGAGTGGGTACTGTGCCTGCGGCGCCTGGTTGCCTGTCTGCTGCTCCGCCTGTTGAGGTGAATTCTACGGCCTGCACGACCCGTCTGGTGCCTGCTGTGGCCCCTGGGGATGTTGAGCCGGTGTGTGTGGGTGTTGGGCCGTCGCCTGAGCTGCGTGTTGTGCAGGATGTCCCGGTGGAGGTCCATGTCCCGCCTGTGGATGTGATACCGGCTCCCGGGAATACGGGTTCTGCTGTTTTAGAGGGGGTGCTTCGGCAGGGAGAGGTGCCTGCCGTGCCTGTGTGTGCTGACAACTGTAGTTCTGCTCTTTCCATCCCTTTGCAGAAGCGTGCGCGTCGGTGTTCTGAGGCTGTTTCCCAGGATGATGTGGACAGTGTGGGTGATGTGGCCTCTGTGGACTCTTCGGACAGTGCTGGTGTGACCTGTGTGGATGTGAAGATGGTGGCCGTGCCTGCGGCGGGGCCTGCTGGGCGTGGTGTGGTGCGACCTGTCTCGAAGCGTTCACGGCGGGCTCGGAGTGTGTCTCCCCCTCGTGGTGTGCCTTGGGAGGAGGTGGGGGAGTATGATGATCTGGCGCCCCCCTCCGAGGATGTTGGTGCTGTGCGAGACTCCGAGGATGTTGGTGCTGTGCGAGACTCCGAAGTTGCTACCTGTGCCTCTCCTCCTGCGTCTCCTGCTGTTGGATCTCCGCAGTGGGGGGTTGTCCCTGATGATCGGGACCTCGTCGTGATGTTGCGGAAAGATGTGTGCCGGGGGGCCTCGGGTCCTGTGCCCGGTGGTGGGGTCGGTGCCGCGCCTGCATCCCCTGCTGTATCCCCTCCTTCCTTGCTCCGGTCTGGGGATTGCCTGGTTCCGTCTGCTGGAGTCGTGCCCTGTGAGGGTCCGGAGTTGGGCCCTTATCGAGATGCCCGGGTGCTTCCGATCCCGTGGTGCTCGTCCACTATCTGGGTGTCGCGGGTGAAGGAGTTTGTGTATCGGGTGCCGAATAGGATGTCTCAGCCGAGGGCGCTGCCTAGTGGCCGGCTGCCCGTTGACGAGCGGGTGATTTGGGAAGCGTACTGCTTGCGCTTTCCGATATACAAGTTTCCGGAGAAGTATTAGTTCCCGTCTTGCACACACTGCTAAGCTGTGCGTGGCTGCCACCGTGACCGCGACACCCCGCCCCCCGGTGCGGGGTGTCTCCCTCTAACGTTCGACTCAGTTTTCGCCGCCTCTCCTCTCTCTACGGCCCATCACATCTACCGCTTTTGACTTTCTTCTCATCCTAACCGTAAACGCATCTCCTTACGTCTGTCCTGGTGCAGTCATCGGGAGGGTTAACCCTTCATGCAAACTGCACCTATTCTCAAGAAGAAGAAGAGAAATAGCCTAAGCTAATCTAGCCCTTTGATATGTATTTTATTGTCTCAATAAACGTAATTGAAGTTAATGAATTGTAATTTGTTGTACACTGGGGGCGAGATATTAATTGTAATTAGTGGACCTACGATTAATGTAGAACTTCCTGCAAAGTGGAGTCCCTTAGGGATAAGTTAAGTGGGATTAACAGGCACATCTAGTTATCTGCATTGATGCTAATGAGAAAATAGAGACAGTATATTTGAAGCGTTTCGTTTCGAAAGCGTTTCTGCCCGAAACGCTTCGCGTAATAGTGGCTTTAGGCATTGTATGTACTAGCTCTATCTATAAACTCATCAATATTTGTATCACCCCTTGTATGTATGTACTTTACCTGAATAAACATTTGAATTTTGAATTTGAATTTAGAGAAGCTAAGGAGCAAATATATTACCTCCTAATATAGCTGCAACACACAACAAATTGCGAGCAGTTGTGTCTCACAGCCTGGTTGACCAGACTATCAATTAGTGGGCCTGGTCCGAGACCGGACCGCGGGGATATTGATCCTCGGGACAAACATAATAAGGCAAGGTTCCTAAAATGAACTACATCACAACAGCCGGATATAACTACTTCCTGCGGCAGTATTGTAAGTCCTACAGGAACAACATATAAGAACATAAGAACAAAGGTACCTGCAGAAGGCCTATTGGCCCATACGAGGCAGCTCATATTTATAACCACCCAATCCCACTCATATACATGTCCAACCCATATTTGAAACAATCAAAATCAAAAATCAAAATGTTTATTTAGGTAAGGTACATACATAAAAGTGATTGTACAGAGTGATGGAGTAAATAGATAGGGCTAGTACATACAATGCCTAAAGCCACTATTACGCAAAGCGTTTCGGGCATGAAAAACTTAAATGACTAAGGCTTAAGACTAATTGAGCATAAGGAATAAAATGAGTTGAGAAAAACAAAACAGTTAAGAAGGGGGGAACATGGCTGAAAAAGCAGCACAAATGCAATTCGGTCGACAAAACAGCGTCATTTAAAACAAAAACAGACATTGGTTGACAATAGAGGGGTCAGGCAGGTTACAGGGAATTTATTAGGTATTTCTTAGTTTTTCTCTTAAACTGGTTGAGAGAGGTACAGTCTTTAACATGGTTGGGAAGGTCATTCCACATTCTGGGTCCCTTGATTTGTAAAGCATTTCTAGTTAGATTAAGTCGTACTCTAGGAATATCAAAACTGTATTTATGTCTGGTGTGGTGCTTATGGGTTCTGTTACAACCTTCTATGAAGCTTTTGAGGTCAGGATTGGCATTACAGTTCAGCGTTTTATATATGTATAATACACATGAGAGAATGTGAAGTGACTTAATGTCTAACATATTCAGAGATTTGAGTAGGGGTACCGAATGATGTCTCGAACCGAATCGAGGGAACCCCACCTGTACACGCGCTGAAGGCTTAGCTCTATATAGGATTTTAAACCAAATGTAAAGATGTTTTAAGCACCGTGACTACAGTATTTCAATCACTCACGGATATTGGAAGATACTCTTTCTTTACTCTAAATTTCCTAGTATAACCTCGTAAACTTGCCTGACGATCTACGTTTTCTTTGATTCCATGTCATCCTGTGATGGGGGGACTATTAGATAAACTCATAGCTAGCCTTTGATATACACTCTGCAATTCCTCATATATATAATAGGGCAGCAACAGGCTCCTCTGTTCTAAAAAATGACGAAGGCTAGCAAGGGGTATCAAACGAAAGGAAACGCTGCCCAAACTCTTCTGTCCTGCCGGGAGAACTGAACCTGGGACCTCTCGACTGGGCTTATAAGCGTGCCGCCATAATACACTGTTCTACTGACCTGATATATGTGTGTGAACGGTTGCAGGAGTGAGTTTGAGACAAGATATACTAAGTATATATATACTCACATCTGTATGAAGACGTATTCAAGAGATCATGTGCGATGATTTATTTTTTTTAATCATCTGAGCCACAAAGAAGTGCATGCTGCTGCTGTTTTCTGTATGAGGGATTAGTGAGTATAGGTCAAGTATAGGTCAAGTATAGGTCAAGTATGGGTCAAGTATAGGTCAAGTATAGGTCAAGTATGGGTCAAGTATAGGTCAAGTATAGGTCAAGTATGGGTCAAGTATAAGTTGTATAGGTAGTTGAGTATAGGTAGGGATTCGTCTAACTTCCCCATCTCTCAGGGTGGTTGGTCATACACTGTGAAATGAGCCTGCCCTTCCATTTATCTTTCTTTCTTTTTCTTTATCTTGTTTTCTCTTACGATCCCTTTCTTATTCCTATTATTACACCTTTTATTACACCTTACGTTCTGTACCTTTTGCCATGCTCTTATCTTCCTCTACGACTTCCATCTCCTCACCTCTCTATCGCCTATTAAATGCCCTTGCCTCCCTCGTTTCATCAAATCCACAGGGAAATAGCAGTTAGGTTATATAGACTACGTCTAGGTTACAGATGCAACTGGGAGATTGGTGAACCCCGACAGAGAGAGTGCATCTTCTGCCAAACTGTCACAGAAAAACCATTACTTCACTATCTTCTGGAATGTGAAGCAACCAACGACCTTAGAAGAGCTTTAAGAGTTCCTGAATCTTGCAGTGGCCACCCCTGAAGCCATCAATACAGCCATTCTCCTGGTCAACAAAGGTGTCCAGCAGCTGGACACCCTCATAAAGACTGTGAAGCAGTATCCTCCCCCGCGATAACAGCTTGATGATTAAATACAACCTCAGAATACTGAAAGAATTACTGAAAAAATTGTACCACTTACGGGCTATTCATGCCCGTGCCACCTCTTGGGTGGCTTAATCTTTATCAATCAATCAAACAATCAATCGTTTCATCATTATTTGGTCACCATTTGGTCCGGGAGCCATCTCCCGTCACGCAAGGTGCAGTCGCACCTCCACAGATCTCCAGTATCAGCTCTATATACTGGTAATGGCTCAAAAGGGCCACCACTTACGGGCTATTCATGCCCGTGCCACCTTTTGGGTGCTTAATCTTTATCAATCAATCAATCTCGTTTCATCACAATCGACTTAATAATGACCCTGGACGGACCTAAACGTCGTCGTCTATTCAATTTCTAGTGTGTGGTCTGGTCAACTTTACCTAATTTACTCCTCTCCTATCCCCTCGACCTCTTCCCAGCACCCCATCTACCTCCCCACACCCACACCTACCTCCCTACACCCCACACCTACCTCCCCACACCCTCACCTACCTCCCCACACCCACACCTACCTCCCTACACCACACACCTACCTCCCCACACCCTCACCTACCTCCCCACACCCACACCTACCTCCACTACCTCCCCACACCCACACCTACCTCCCCACACCCACACTACCTCCCCACACCCACACCTACCTCCCCACACCCACACCTACCTCCCTACACCCCACACCTACCTCCCCACACCCACACCTACCTCCCTACACCCCACACCTACCTCCCCACACCCACACCTACCTCCCCACACCCCCACCTACCTCCCCACACCCACACCTACCTCCCACACCCACACCTACCTCCCCACACCCACACCTACCTCCCCACACCCACACTACCTCCCCACACCCACACCTACCTCCCACACCCACACCTACCTCCCCACACCCACACCTACCTCCCCACACCCCACCTACCTCCCTACACCCCACACCTACCTCCCCACACCCTCACCTACCTCCCTACACCCACACCTACCTCCCCACACCCACACCTACCTCCCTACACCCACACCTACCTCCCCACACCCACACCTACCTCCCCACACCCCCACCTACCTCCCTACACCCACACCTACCTCCCTACACCCACACCTACCTCCCCACCCACACCTACCTCCCCACACCCACACCTACCTCCCCACACCCACACCTACCTCCCTACACCCCACACTACCTCCCACACCTCACCTACCTCCCCACACCCACATCTACCTCCCCCACACACCTACTCTACACCCCCACACCTACCTCCCACCCCCCACCTACCTCCCTACACCCCACACCTACCTCCCTACACCCCACACCTACTCCCACCCACCACCTACCTCCCCACCCCTCACCTCCCTCCCACACCCTCACCTACCTCCCCACACCACATCTACCTCCCCACACCCACACCTACCTCCCTACACCCACACCTACCTCCCTACACCCACACCTACCTCCCACACCCCACACCTACCTCCCACACCCCACCTACTCTCCCTACACCCACACCTACCTCCCCTACACCCCCACACCTACCTCCCCACACCCCACCTACCTCCCACACCCACACCTACCTCCCCACACCCACACCTACCTCCCACACCCACACCTACCTCCCCACACCCACACCTACCTCCCCACACCCTCACTACCTCCCCACACCACACCTACCTCCCCACACCCTCACCTACCTCCCCACACCCACACCTACCTCCCCACACCCTCACCTACCTCCCCACACCCACACCTACCTCCCTACACCCTCACCTACCTCCCCACACCCCCACCTACCTCCCCACACCCACCTACCTCCCTACACCCACACCTGCCTCCCCACACCCACACCTACCTCCCCACACCCACACCTAACTCCCCACACCACACCACCTACCTCCCACACCCACACCTACCTCCCCACACCCACACCTACCTCCCCACACCCCCACCTACCTCCCACACCCACACCTACCTCCCCCTCCCCCCCTCACAATGACACAAAGGACACGGGTATCGCCCACAAAATTCCACTTTCCATCTATATTTTTCGCTGGAAAAAGTATAAGAGAAAGTCCAGCGAAGGATCCTTTGTTCCCTTCAGACTTGCCTTCTCCTGCAATGTGTGTTTGTTTCGGGTTGTGTTGTGAGGTTGTGTTGTGAGGTGTGTTGTGAGGATGTGTTGTGAGGATGTGTTGTGAGGATGTGTTGTGAGGTTGTGTTGTGAGGTGTGTTGTGAGGTGTGTTGTGAGGATGTGTTGTGAGGTGTGTTGTGAGGTTGTGTTGTGAGGTTGTGTTGTGAGGATGTGTTGTGAGGTTGTGTTGTGAGGATGTGTTGTGAGGATGTGTTGTGAGGTTGTGTTGTGAGGTGTGTTGTGAGGATGTGTTGTGAGGATGTGTTGTGAGGTTGTGTTGTGAGGTTGTGTTGTGAGGTTGTGTTGTGAGGTTGTGTTGTGAGGTTGTGTTGTGAGGATGTGTTGTGAGGTTGTGTTGTGAGGATGTGTTGTGAGGATGTGTTGTGAGGTTGTGTTGTGAGGTTGTGTTGTGAGGATGTGTTGTGAGGTTGTGTTGTGAGGTTGTGTTGTGAGGTTGTGTTGTGAGGATGTGTTGTGAGGTTGTGTTGTGAGGATGTGTTGTGAGGTTGTGTTGTGAGGATGTGTGTGAGGTTGTGTTGTGAGGATGTGTTGGAGGATGTGTTGTGAGGTTGTGTTGTGAGGATGTGTTGTGAGGATGTATCTCAACTGCTTCTCCCGTTCGTTGTGTGTTGTATTTATTATTTGTGTTTTTCTATTTGTGTCTTCATAATCGAACTATTAGCTCTTGGACTCCGCCTTGCTAACCAATCTATTTTCCCTGTTATGTCTACTACATGTGTTCTCTCTAACACACTCCTACACCCCAGGAAGTAGCTCGTAACAGCTGTCTAACTCCCATGTACCTCTATTTACTGCTAGGTATAGTGCAACAAGGTGGAAAGAAACTATGTCCATCTGTTTCTGCCGGCGCCGGGAATCGAACCCTTGTCCACAGAATTACGTATCCAGAGTGCTGTCTACTCAGCCACCACCACCCCTGGTGTGTATATGTCTGTGTGTGTGTGTACTCACCTATTTTACTCACCTATTTGTGCTTGCGGGGGTTGAGCTCTGGCTCTTTGGTCCCACCTCTCAACTGTCAGTCAACTGGTGTACAGGTTCCTGAGCCTATTGGGCTCTATCATATCTACATTGAAACTGTGTATGGAGTCAGCCTCACCACATCACTGCCTAATGCATTCCATTTGTCAACTACTCTGACACTAAAAAGTTCTTTCTAATATCTCTGTGGGCACTCAGTTTACACCTGTGTCCCCTAGTGCGTGTGCCCCTTGTGTTAAATAGCTTGTCTTTATCTACTCTATCAATTCCTTGGAGAATCTTCAATGTGGTAATCATGTTCCCTTTAACTCTTCTGTCTCCCAGTGACGTGAGGTTAATTCGTAGTCTCTCCTCGTAGCTCATACCCTTCAGTTCGGGTACTAGTCTGGTGGCAAACCTTTGAACCTTTTCCAGTTTAATGTTATGCTTTACTAGATATGGACTTCATGCTGGAGCCGCATACTCCAGGATTGGTCTGACATATGTGGTATACAAAGTTCTGAAAGATTCTTACACAAGTTTCTAAAGGCCGTTCTTATGTTAGCCAAACTGGCATATGCCGCTGATGTTATCCTCTTGATATGAGCTTCAGGGGACAGGTCTGGCGTGATATCAACCCCCGGTCTT
>WNGS01167840.1:8419649-8426149 GCA_020271785.1 Procambarus virginalis | reverse complement strand
CCATCATTGTTTATGGCCGTACCAAGCTGAAACACGACAAAGCTCTTCGTGCAACATTGCAACGCTTACGAGAAAAGAATTTGACGCTAAGCCGAGCAAAGTGTGAGTTCAATCAACATAAAATTGAATTCTTTGGACATGTACTTAGTGACAAAGGTCTGTCTCCAGATCCTAAGAAAGTTGCAGATATCAAGAATGCTGCACCTCCTTCAACATCCACTGAAGTACATAGTTTTCTGGGAATGGCAAACTACTGTTCTCGCTTCATTCCAGATTTTGCTACTATTACGAAGCCTCTACGTGAGCTCCTGAAGAAAAATGCATCATGGTACTGGAGCGATGTCGAGCAAAATGCATTTGATGCTGTGAAAGATGCACTAGTAGAAAATGCGACTGCTGCATACTTTGATCCATCAATGGACACTGAGTTAACGGTGGATGCTAGTCCTGTTGGTTTAGGTGCTGTGTTAGCCCAACACAAACCTGGTCAACCAGATTCAAGAGTAGTAATTGCCTATGCCAGCCGTTCTCTCACAGATGTTGAGCAACGATACAGTCAGACAGAGAAGGAAGCTCTTGCTCTTGTATGGGGCTGTGAACACTTCAATGTGTATCTGCTTGGTGCACCCTTTACCACGATAGTCACTGACCACAAACCGTTGGAGACCATCTTCAATAATCCAAAGTCCAAACCACCAGCTCGCATTGAGAGATGGGCTCTTCGTCTGCAACCATACAACTTTACGGTGAAATACAAGCCAGGTGCAGGCAATCCCGCTGATTACATCAGTCGACATCCTGCCAACAGTTTCACCATCACCAAGCATCAGCAAGTTGCCGAGGAATATGTACACTCTGTAACCTGTGATGCAGTCCCTAAGGCTCTCACTCTTGATGAAATCCGTACTGCAACCCTAGAGGACCCAACTCTGCAAGCAACAGTGGATGCATTGACTAAGAAAAAGTTTCCACGCATCCCACCCTCAGGAGTTGACCAAGATGCATTCAAAGCACTTGAACGCATCCAGACAGAATTAAGTGTTACGCAACAACGCGACACCGTGCTGCGAGGTACTCGTATCGTCATTCCAGCTGTTCTCCAGCAACGTGCTCTGAAGCTTGCACATCAAGGACACCAAGGTCTTGTAAGGACCAAACAGCTGCTACGAGAAAAGGTGTGGTTTCCTGGCATTGATCGTCAAGCTAAGGACATGCATGATGCCTGTGTCCCTTGCCAAGCTGCAGTGGATACTTCAAGACCAACACCTCTACAACCTTCACCACTACCTGCTGCACCATGGATGGAAGTATCGATGGATTTCTGTGGACCGCTACCAACTGGAGAGTACTTGATGGTAGTCATTGATGATCACTCACGTTATCCAGAAGTAGAAATCATCACTTCCACATCTGCAAAGGCTGTCATCCCGAAACTCGACAAGATCTTTTCAAACTTTGGCATTCCTGAAGTTGTCAAGACGGACAATGGACCGCCATTTAATGGACAAGACTTTGTCAACTTTGCTGAGCATATTGGATTCAAACACCGCCGTGTGATGCCACTACATCCTCAAGCAAATGGAGAAGTAGAGAGATTCATGCAACCTCTCATGAAAGCTGTACGCTGTGCTCATGCCGAAGGACGATCCTGGAAACAAGCTATGTATGCTTTTCTCAGGAACTACCGTGCAACACCGCATGGAACACTGGGCAAGTCGCCTGGCGAACTTTTATTTGGACGTCCTATGAGAATCGCACTACCTGTCATGCCAGCCAAGGTAACGGATAAACGTCTCGCTCAGAAGGATGCACTAGCCAAGGGCAAAATGAAAATTGCTCATGATCAACGTGCAAAGGAACAATTCATAAAGGTTGGAGATACTGTTCTCGTTAAAAAGAAAAAAGAGGGAAAGTTAGATATGCCGTATGATACAAAACCATATAAAGTGATTAGTGTAAAAGGAACTATGGTAACAGCGAGTAATAGAGATCATAGTATAACACGTAATATGGCTTATTTCAAAGTGATTCCAAATAGTGTAGAAAATGATGAAGTGCAAAGTCGTGCAAAAGAAAAGAAAAAATGAGTTATAACTCGATAAACAATTCATCGAGGGATGTTCTTGTACTTAAGGACTCTCGTCCAAAACGACATGTTAAACGCCCTACACGATATGATGATTAATTGTGTTCCTATGTAATGCAAAGTATTTACTTGTTATGCTGAACTAAATTTAATATTGTTTGAATAATGCAGATCTCTCATTCAATATTTTGTAACTTTGTATTACAGTTTCTTTCATGTTTGTTTAACATTGCATATGTATTTTTAACATTGAAATCCTTTGTGGTAAAGATTGTTTAAATTCTTTGTGTGTTTAATTAATGTTAAATGTATGCAATATCTCTTGATATGTTAATAACTTACTTTGTGTCAATAACTTTGCTTTGTGCTACAAGCATGGTAGACATCCTGTATTCATTCTTTTTAAAGAAAAGGAGGGATGTCATGTTCACAGAAAATGGTACCATCCGTTTTCTATGTGCGGCGGCTGGACGCCACTAGAGAAGGTAAACAACAGCACACAGGACGCTACCAGCTTGGGAGCTACTCTATCATGTAGTTATTTAAGTATTAAAGTCAGTAACCAGGAATGACTTTACATCAACCTTACAACCAAGACTATCTCAGCTATACACAGACACCACAGATATGACTATGCTATGTAGCACCCTGCTAGCTACACACTGCGAGAGGCCAAATACTATGATCTAGCCTCAATAATCCTTCAATGTCCCGTGAAATTGACGAATTTCCGCGGACCTCGCTAATCGCGTGTGTCTCCCACCGTCGCTACTGTGTGTGTGTGTGTGTGTGTGTGTGTGTGTGTGTGTGTGTGTGTGTGTGTGCTGGATAGAGTCCTATGGGGCGCTATGTTATATGAGTATGTTATACATAGGAGAATCATGTAATCAAATGTAGTTTGAGCTGCGTAGTGGCAACTGTTTTAGTCTATATTCAAAAGTGCAAGTCCCTGTGTGGCTATACTCAAGTGGCCCAAAGTTCTATATAATAATAATTCATTGTGTCAGGGGACAGGCAGCCAGTGTATACATACAGTACATGTTAGGCTTATTTCGAGGTCCCCCTTCCAGGTCTTCCCCAGGATCCAACCCCACAACAAGCTGAATAACTCCTGGGTACGTATTTACTGCTAGATGGACAGGGGGCATTAGGTAATGGGAAACGCGCCTAGCCATTTCTATCCCACCAGAAATTCGAATCCGGAATTCTCGACTGTTAGTCGAGAACGAAACCGACTGTACTACCTGTAGCACTCCAAAGGGCTGTAGCCATCATATTCACAATATTTAGGTTGGGTTAGAATTAATTTTCAAACTAATATTTACATATTCCTGAAGACTACAGTTCGCTTTCCAACCTTTCCCCAGTACGTTGTATCATAGAAAATGGAGCCTTGAGAACTCTAGGTGTCAGCTAATCTAAGCGAAACTTGCCTATTCTGATTCGTACTAAATGTTTACCTGAAAACCTTTGGTGGCCACCGTATGTGTCCCTGTTATAGTCCACCTGTTTTGTCTGTTGAGGTTTATCATATACATTAGTAACGTTGACCTGTGTTCGTCTTTCCAAGACTTTGACGAGTCTGTTTCACATCATTAACAATAATACAGCAATAAGACCATTTTATTCATACAATAGACAATGTTCTGAAGAGTTAAAGTGGTCAAGCGATGGGTAAATTGTTTATTATACAAAGCCATTATAGTCACGCACAGCCATTCGAGAAAAAAAGAATGTCTGTGTTGTATACCATGACATAGTGAGCTTAAATTAGAATTGAACTGAATTCAGTATTGAATTGAATTGAGAATTATTAAGGTTGTGTCCTCTCGTGTATGATTCATCAAACGTCTTGAAAATGTGGTCTAGGGTAAAATTATTCCTCTTATGTTACATGGTGTTCCTTCCTGGTATACAGAGAAGTCAGTCGGGTGCGTAGCCTAATGAATTTTGGGCCCTTAGTTCCCAAGCCCCAGCTACTGGGCCTCTGTAACATTTTTACTAGTACCGCCCACAGGATGGGTATGGGGCCCAGTACCGCCCACAGGATGGGTATGGGGCCCAGTACCACCCACAGAATGGGTATGGGGCCCAGTACCACCCACAGGATGGGTATGGGGCCCAGTACCGCCCACAGGATGGGTATGGGGCCCAGTACCACCCACAGGATGGGTATGGGGCCCAGTACCGCCCACAGGATGGGTATGGGGCCCAGTACCGCCCACAGGATGGGTATGGGGCCCAGTACCGCCCACAGGATGGGAATGGGGCCCAGTACCGCCCACAGGATGAGTATGGGGCCCAGTACCGCCCACAGGATGGGTATGGGGCCCAGTACCACCCACAGGATGGGTATGGGGCCCAGTACCGCCCACAGGATGGGTATGGGGCCCAGTACCACCCACAGGATGGGTATGGGGCCCAGTACCACCCACAGGATGGGTATGGGGCCCAGTACCGCCCACAGGATGGGTATGGGGCCCAGTACCACCCACAGGATGGGTATGGGGCCCAGTACCGCCCACAGGATGGGCATGGGGCCCAGTACCGCCCACAGGATGGGTATGGGGCCCAGTACCGCCCACAGGATGGGAATGGGGCCCAGTACCGCCCACAGGATGAGTATGGGGCCCAGTACCGCCCACAGGATGGGTATGGGGCCCAGTACCGCCCACAGGATGGGTATGGGGCCCAGTACCGCCCCCAGGATGGGTATGGGGCCCAGTACCACCCACAGGATGGGTATGGGGCCCAGTACCGCCCACAGGATGGGTATGGGGCCCAGTACCGCCCACAGGATGAGTATGGAGCCCAGTACCACCCACAGGATGAGTATGGGGCCCAGTACCACCCACAGGATGGGTATGGGGCCCAGTACCGCCCACAGGATGAGTATGGGGCCGTGTACCGCCCACAGGATGAGTATGGGGCCCAGTACCACCCACAGGATGGGTATGGGGCCCAGTACCGCCCACAGGATGAGTATGGGGCCCAGTACCACCCACAGGATGGGTATGGGGCCCAGTACCACCCACAGGATGGGTATGGGGCCCAGTACCGCCCACAGGATGAGTATGGGGCCCAGTACCGCCCACAGGATGAGTATGGGGCCCAGTAAACTAAAACCTGCTGTGCTTACATGCAAGATACCGTTTTTTTGTCGACTTGGAACTGAGATGATTTTTGATCACCGGTGTTCAACACTTTCTTTTTCTTTTCAGGAATACCTTTCATATTTATACCTAAAATTAGTATATTAATAAAATAATTTTTATCATATGGAGTTATTTACACATTTTTGATAAAAAACACATGTAAGAGGATCAAGGCAATAATGAAGATGACTGCTTGAGATGTAGGTTATCTGCCATAGGGTATCTGCTATAGGCTATCCGCTATAGGTTATCCGCTATAGGGTGTTCTGACATCAACAGCCAACTTGACCTTAGATGATTGATGATTCCACCCAAGAGGTGGTACGGGCATGAATAGCCCGTAAACTACTTAATAAAATCAAATATATTGTCAGGGAAAAGCGCCAAGCCATTACGACTATATCGCACTTTGAAGGGGTCAGGATAAGGATTTGGGATGGGACGGGGGGAAGGAATAGCTTAAGTGCATTCTACCCTATTATTTAACACCACACCATTATGGGGTATATATATATATATATATATATATATATATATATATATATATATATATAATATATATATATATATATATATATATATATATATATATATTAGCTACATCTAAAACAACAACAATCTATTGTATATACTTATACCCACGACAACACTGCCACCTTACCTGCTGCCCCCAGCAGACAGTGCAACATCAACAGTGCAACACCTCACCATCTTCACTATACATTGTCGTCATCACTGTAACCGCGGACCACCCACATCTTCACAGACGGATCGGTGGACACAGAATATGAGAGTGCTGGCGCTGCTCTTTGCACGGCCAGCATACAGGCATATTGGAGACTGGGAGGACCAGTATCATCAACCCGAACTGAGCTGTTTGCCATACAACAGGCATTCACATATGTGATTGCACAAAACACTCAAAATGCAATCATACACACAGACTCAAAAGCTGCACTTCAAATACTAGGACAAAAACAGTGGAAAGATAACGTGGAAATAATTACCACCATTTTGTATCTTGGAGCAGTCGCTAAAGGCAAAGGACTCAACATAACCTTGAACTGGATCTCATCCCATATTGGAATCCCATTAAATGAGAAAGCTGATGAAATTGCTAAACTGGCAACTCGTCATCCAGTGATAGATAAAACAATTCAACCCAGCCTAGAGAACATTAAAAACATCATCACCAAAAAGCTCTCACACCTCAACAAAGCCTACCTACACCAGAGAATAGCTGAAGGTTCGCCCTCTGC
>WNGS01167840.1:8394630-8408856 GCA_020271785.1 Procambarus virginalis | reverse complement strand
TCTCAAGTCGATTGTGATGTTGATGTTTGGTATTGATGATGGTGAGTGAGGACACAGGGGGTGTGTCGAGGAACGACATCAACGGCAGCAGCGGTGGTCGTGGGGACCCCAGACAAGAGGAGGACCTGGTGACCTTACCGACGGCGGTGGTGGTCGTGGGGACCCCAGACAAGAGGAGGACCTGGTGACCTTACCGACGGCGGTGGTGGTCGTGGGGACCCCAGACAAGAGGAGGACCTGGTGACCTTACCGACGGCGGTGGTGGTCGTGGGGACCCCAGACAAGAGGAGGACCTGGTGACCTTACCGACGGCGGTGGTGGTCGTGGGGACCCCAGACAAGAGGAGGACCTGGTGACCTTACCGACGGCGGTGGTGGTCGTGGGGACCCCAGACAAGAGGAGGACCTGGTGACCTTACCGACGGCGGTGGTGGTCGTGGGGACCCCAGACAAGAGGAGGACCTGGTGACCTTACCGACGGCGGTGGTGGTCGTGGAGACCCCAGACAAGAGGAGGACCTGGTGACTTTACCGACGGCGGTGGTGGTCGTGGGGACCCCAGACAAGAGGAGGACCTGGTGACCTTACCGACGGCGGTGGTGGTCGTGGAGACCCAAGACAAGAGGAGGACCTGGTGACCTTACCGACGGCGGTGGTGGTCGTGGGGACCCCAGACAAGAGGAGGACCTGGTGACCTTACCGACGGCGGTGGTGGTCGTGGAGACCCCAGACAAGAGGAGGACCTGGTGACCTTACCGACGGCGGTGGTGGTCGTGGGGACCCCAGACAAGAGGAGGACCTGGTGACCTTACCGACGGCGGTGGTGGTCGTGGGGACCCCAGACAAGAGGAGGACCTGGTGACCTTACCGACGGCGGTGGTGGTCGTGGGGACCCCAGACAAGAGGAGGACCTGGTGACCTTACCGACGGCGGTGGTGGTCGTGGAGACCCCTGACAAGAGGAGGACCTGGTGACCTTACCGACGGCGGTGGTGGTCGTGGAGACCCCTGACACGAGGAGGACCTGGTGACCTTACCGACGGCGGTGGTGGTCGTGGAGACCCCTGACAAGAGGAGGACCTGGTGACCTTACCGACGGCGGTGGTGGTCGTGGAGACCCCAGACAAGAGGAGGACCTGGTGACCTTACCGACGGCGGTGGTGGTCGTGGAGACCCCAGACAAGAAGAGGACCTGGTGACCTTACCGACGGCGGTGGTGGTCGTGGGGACCCCAGACAAGAGGAGGACCTGGTGACCTTACCGACGGCGGTGGTGGTCGTGGAGACCCCAGACAAGAGGAGGACCTGGTGACCTTACCGACGGCGGTGGTGGTCGTGGAGACCCCTGACAAGAGGAGGACCTGGTGACCTTACCGACGGCGGTGGTGGTCGTGGAGACCCCTGACAAGAGGAGGACCTGGTGACCTTACCGACGGCGGTGGTGGTCGTGGAGACCCCAGACAAGAGGAGGACCTGGTGACCTTACCGACGGCGGTGGTGGTCGTGGAGACCCCTGACAAGAGGAGGACCTGGTGACCTTACCGGTGGTGGTCGTGGGGATCCCTGACAAGAGGACCTGGTGACCTTACCGGTGGTGGTAGTGACAGAGGTCACCCAGCCCGTCCTTTTCAGCTGTCACACACGGACAACATGACGGCTAACATTCCTGCCCGCCATCTGAGGAGCTGGAGGAGCTCCTGAGATGTTGTGACAAGTTGTGACAAGTAGCCTTGTAACCTGCATGTAACCAATGTTGTAACCCTTTTGTTTAATGAAATTTTAAAATAAAGTTAAATATATATACACACAAAAAGAATAGGGGTGGTATGAGAAGAAAATATCAAAGTGTTCAGAGAGGATTCACAAGGTCTTCTCTGACTACTCTTTATTTTCTTTTCCGAGGTTATGGGTCCCTACACTTGCACCAGAGGTGGTACCCTTTTCAGACTGAGAAAAATATAACACATATATAATGTTATATACAAAGTTAAGTTATTCTTAAACAAAGTATTAAATCTAGTGATTAAAGTCAATCATAAACAAAGTATTAAGAATTTGACGTAATTAGTAAGTTAACATAATTACATAATAATCTACCTGTTGGCCGCTAGGCCTACCTTAATTACTCTCTATTGCAATTTGTGCGGCGTCAGGTCATTAATTTTCCAGTATCAGACTCCAAGTGATTTAATACTAAGACTATCATTAATATACTCCAGTGTTGACCTCTGGGAAGCTCACTATCAGGTGGAGGTGCAACGTGTTCTCCACAGTACTGCCAACATTGTCAAATGCTTCACACAAGGATTATAAATGTTTACCTGAATTTACCTAAAGGCCACGACCTCTAGTGTCCTCGTTGGGGACATGAAGCCGGTTGCTTGTTAAATGTCACCCCAGTACTGTGTGTGTGTGTATGTGTACTTACCTAGTTGTGCTTGCGGGGGTTGGGCTCTGGCTCTTTGGTCCCTCCTTTCAACTGTCAATCAACTGGTGTACAGGTTCCTGAGCCTACTGGGCTCTATCATATCTACACTTGAAACTGTGTATGGAGTCAGCCTCCACCACATCACTGCCTAAGCATTCCATCCGTTAACTACTCTGACACTGGAAAAGTTCCTTCTAACGTCCCTGTGGCTCATGTGGGTACTCAGTTTCCACCTATGTGCCCTTGATCGCGTCCCCCCAGTGTTGAATAGTTTATCCTTGTTTACCCGGTCGATTCCCCTGAGGATTTTGTAGATTGTGATAATGTCTCCCCTTACTCTTCTGTTTTCCAGTGTCGTAAGGTGCATTTCCCGCAGCCTTTCCTCGTAACTCATGCCTCTTAGTTCTGGGACTAGTCTAGTGGTATACATTTGGACTTCTTCCAGCTTCGTCTTGTGCTTGACAACGTACGGGCTCCATGCTGGGGCCACATACTCCAGGATTGGTCTTACATATGTGGTGTACAAGATTCTGAATGATTCCTTACACAGGTTCCTGTGTGTGTGTGTGTGTGTGTGTGTGTGTGTGTGTGTGTGTGTGTGTGTGTGTGTGTGTGTGTGTGTGTGTGTGTGTGTGCGTGTGCGTGTGTGTGTGCGTGTGTGTGTGTGTGTGTGTGTGTGTGTGTGTGTGTGTGTGTGTGTGTGTGTGTGTGTGTGTGTGTGTGTGTGTGTGTGTGTGTGTGTGTGTGTGTGTGTGTGTACTCACCTATATGTACTCACCTATATGTGTCTGCAGGATCGAGCATTGACTCTTGGATCCCACCTTTCGAGCATCAGTTGTTTACAGCAATGACTCCTGTCCCATTTCCCTATCATACCTGGTTTTAAAATTATGAATAGTATTGGCTTCCACAACCTGTTCCTTAAGTGCATTCCATTTTCCCACTACTCTCACGCTAAAAGAAAACTTCGTAACATCTCTGTGACTCATCTGAGTTTTCAACTTCCATCCATGTCCCCTCGTTCTGTTACTATTCCGTGTGAACATTTCGTCTATGTCCACTCTGTCAATCCCTCTGAGTATTTTATACGTTCCTATCATGTTCCCCCTCTCCCTTCTTCTTTCTAGTGACGTAAGGCATAGTTCCCCCAGGCGCTCCTCATACCCCATCCCTCGTAGCTCTGGGACGAGTCTCGTTGCAAACCTCTGAACCTTTTCCAGTTTCATTATATGCTTCTTCAGATGGGGACTCCATGATGAGGCGGCATACTCTAAGACTGGCCTCACGTAGGCAGTGTAAAGCGCCCTAAATGCCTCCTTACTTAGGTTTCTGAATGATGTTCTAACTTTTGCCAGTGTAGAGTACGCTGCTGTCGTTATCCTATTTATATGTGCCTCAGGAGATAGCGTGTGTGTGCGTGTGCGTGTGCGTGTGCGTGTGCGTGTTCGTGTGCGTGTGTGTGTGTGTGTGTGTGTGTGTGTGTGTGTGTGTGTGTGTGTGTGTGTGTGTGTGTGTGTGTGTGCGCGCCCCATAGGACTCTATGGATAGAGTCCTATGGGACGCTATGTTATATGAGTATGTTATACATAGGAGAATCATGTAATCAAATGTAGTTTGAGCTGCGTAGTGGCGACTGTTTTAGTCTATATTTAAAAGTGCAAGTCCCTGTGTGGCTATACTCAAGTGGCCCAAAGTTCTATATAATAATAATTCATTGTGTCAGGGGACAGGCAGCCAGTGTATACATACAGTACACGTTAGGCTTATTTCGAGGTCCTCGCACCCCCCCCCCCCAGGTCTTCCCCAGGATCCAACCCCACAACAAGCTGACTAACTCCTGGGTACCTATTTATTGCTAGATGGACAGGGGGGGGGGGGCATTAGGTAATGGGAAACGCGCCTAGCCATTTCTATCCCACCAGGAATTCGAATCCGGAATTCTCGACTGTTAGTCGAGAACGAAACCGACTGTACTACCTGTAGCACTCCAAAGGGCTGTAGCCATCATATTCACAATAGTTAGGTTGGATTAGAATTAATTTTCAAACTAATATTTACATATTTCTGAAGACTACAGTTCGCTTTCCAACCTTTCCCCAGTACGTTGTATCATAGAAAATGGAGCCTTGAGAACTCTAGGTGTCGGATAATCTAAGCGAAACTTGCCTATTCTGATTCCTACTAAATGTTTACCTGAAAACCTTTGGTGGCCACCGTATGTGTGTCCCTGTTATAGTCCACCTGTTTTGTCTGTTGAGGTTTATCATATACATTAGTAACGTTGACCTGTGCTCTTCTTTCCAAGACTTTGACGAGTCTGTTTCACATCATTAACAATAATACAGCAATAAGACCATTTTACTCATACAATAGACAATGTTCTGAAGAGTTAAAGTGGTCAAGCGATGGGTAAATTGTTTATTATACAAAGCCACTATAGTCACGCACAGCGTTTCGAGAAAAAAAGAATGTCTGTGTTGTATACCGTGACATAGTGAGCTTAAATTAGAATTGAACTGAATTCAGTATTGAATTGAATTGAAAATTATTAAGGTTGTGTCCTCTCGTGTATGATTCATCACACGTCTTGAAAATGTGGTCTAGGGTAAAATTATTCCTCTTATGTTACATGGTGTTCCTTCCTGGTATACTGAGAAGTCAGTCGGGTGCGTAGCCTAATGAATATTGGGCTCTTAGTTCCCACGCCCCAGCTACTGGACCTCTGTAACATTTTTACTAGTACCGCCCACAGGATGGGTATGGGGCCCAGTACCGCCCACAGGATGGGTATGGGGCCCAGTACCGCCCACAGGATGGGTATGGGGCCCAGTACCGCCCACAGGATGGGAATGGGGCCCAGTACCACCCACAGGATGGGTATGGGGCCCAGTACCGCCCACAGGATGGGAATGGGGCCCAGTACCACCACAGGATGGGTATGGGGCCCAGTACCGCCCACAGGATGAGTATGGGGCCCAGTACCGCCCACAGGATGGGTATGGGGCCCAGTACCGCCCACAGGATGGGTATGGGGCCCAGTACCGCCCACAGGATGAGTATGGGGCCCAGTACCGCCCACAGGATGGGTATGGGGCCAGTACCGCCCACAGGATGGGAATGGGGCCCAGTACCGCCCACAGGATGAGTATGGGGCCCAGTACCGCCCACAGGATGAGTATGGGGCCCAGTACCGCCCACAGGATGGGTATGGGGCCCAGTACCGCCCACAGGATGGGTATGGGGCCCAGTACCGCCCACAGGATGAGTATGGGGCCCAGTACCGCCCACAGGATGAGTATGGGGCCCAGTACCACCCACAGGATGAGTATGGGGCCCAGTACCGCCCACAGGATGAGTATGGGGCCCAGTACCGCCCACAGGATGGGTATGGGGCCCAGTACCGCCCACAGGATGAGTATGGGGCCCAGTACCGCCCACAGGATGGGTATGAGGCCCAGTACCGCCCACAGGATGGGAATGGGGCCCAGTACCGCCCACAGGATGAGTATGGGGCCCAGTACCGCCCACAGGATGGGTATGGGGCCCAGTACCGCCCACAGGATGGGTATGGGGCCCAGTACCGCCCACAGAATGGGTATGGGGCCCAGTACCACCCACAGGATGGGTATGGGGCCCAGTACCGCCCACAGGATGGGTATGGGGCCCAGTACCGCCCACAGGATGAGTATGGGGCCCAGTACCACCCACAGGATGAGTATGGGGCCCAGTACCACCCACAGGATGGGTATGGGGCCCAGTACCGCCCACAGGATGAGTATGGGGCCGAGTACCGCCCACAGGATGAGTATGGGGCCCAGTACCACCCACAGGATGGGTATGGGGCCCAGTACCGCCCACAGGATGGGTATGGGGCCCAGTACCGCCCACAGGATGAGTATGGGGCCCAGTACCGCCCACAGGATGGGAATGGGGCCCAGTACCACCCACAGGATGGGTATGGGGCCCAGTACCGCCCACAGGATGAGTATGGGGCCCAGTACCGCCCACAGGATGAGTATGGGGCCCAGTACCGCCCACAGGATGAGTATGGGGCCCAGTACCGCCCACAGGATGAGTATGGGGCCCAGTACCGCCCACAGGATGAGTATGGGGCCCAGTACCGCCCACAGGATGAGTATGGGGCCCAGTACCGCCCACAGGATGAGTATGGGGCCCAGTACCGCCCACAGGATGAGTATGGGGCCCAGTACCGCCCACAGGATGAGTATGGGGTCCAGTAAACTAAAACCTGCTGTGCTTACATGCAAGATACCGCTTTTTTGTCGACTTGGAACTGAGATGGTTTTGATCACCCGGCGTTCAACACTTTCTTTTTCTTTTCAGGAATGCCTTTCATATTTATACCTAAAATTAGTATATTAATAAAATAATTTTTATCATATGGAGTTATTTACACATTTTTGATAAAAAACACATATAAGAGGATCAAGGCAATAATGAAGATGACTGCTTGAGATGTAGGTTATCTGCCATAGGGTGTCTGCTATAGGCTATCCGCTATAGGTTATCCGCTATAGGGTTTTCTGACATAAACAGCCAACGTGAGCTTAGATGATTGATGAATCCACCCAAGAGGTGGCACGGGCATGAAAAGCCCGTAAACTACTTAATAAAATCAAATAAATTGTCAGGGAAAAGCGCCAAGCCATTACGACTATATCGTACTTTGAAGGGGTCCGGATAAGGATTTGGGATGGGACGGGGGGAAGGAATAGCTTAAGTGCATTCTTCCCTATTATTTAATACCATACCATTATGGGATATATATATATATATATATATATATATATATATATAATATATATATATATATATATATATATATATATATGTATGGGTTCGGGCTCACTATAGCCCGTGATATATGGACATATCTTTCCGAGTAGCTACATCTAAAACAACAACAATCTATTGTATATACTTATACCCACGACAACACTGCCACCTTACCTGCTGCCCCCCAACAGACAGTGCAACATCAACAGTGCAACACCTCACCATCTTCACTATACATTGTCGTCATCACTGTAACCGCGCAAGGCACCGCTCCTGTGCCAGGTAAGTTACGGGCTCACCATAGCCCGTGCTACTTGCCCCGCTCCTGTGCCAGGTAAGTTACGGGCTCACCATAGCCCGTGCTACTTGCCCCGCTCCTGTGCCAGGTAAGTTACGGGCTCACCATAGCCCGTGCTACTTGCCCCGCTCCTGTGCCAGGTAAGTTACGGGCTCACCATAGCCCGTGCTACTTGCCCCGCTCCTGTGCCAGGTAAGTTACGGGCTCACCATAGCCCGTGCTACTTGCCCCGCTCCTGTGCCAGGTAAGTTACGGGCTCACCATAGCCCGTGCTACTTGCCCCGCTCCTGTGCCAGGTAAGTTACGGGCTCACCATAGCCCGTGCTACTTGCCCCGCTCCTGTGCCAGGTAAGTTACGGGCTCACCATAGCCCGTGCTACTTGCCCCGCTCCTGTGCCAGGTAAGTTACGGGCTCACCATAGCCCGTGCTACTTGCCCCGCTCCTGTGCCAGGTAAGTTACGGGCTCACCATAGCCCGTGCTACTTGCCCCGCTCCTGTGCCAGGTAAGTTACGGGCTCACCATAGCCCGTGCTACTTGACCCACTCCTGTGCCAGGTAAGTTACGGGCTCACCATAGCCCGTGCTACTTGCCCCGCTCCTGTGCCAGGTAAGTTACGGCCTCACCATAGCCCGTGCTACTTGCCCCGCTCCTGTGCCAGGTAAGTTACGGGCTCACCATAGCCCGTGCTACTTGGAACTTGTTCCGAGTAGCTGAATCTATAACAACAACATGATGTAACCGCATTCACTACACTGTCTACTATCTTCCTACACTGTCTTTATCACTTCACCCATCAGCAGTAAATATCACTAATGTAGCCATCTTCATTACAAACTATCTTAATCTCTGTAACCATCATCACTACACGCCGCCTTCATCACTATAGCCATCGCCGCTACACACACTCACTATCTTTGTCACTGTGACCATATCACTACATCCATCATCACTGTAACCATCTTCACTGTACACAACCATCACTCTAATACCCTTCCTCACTGGTCTCAACGCCGTAACCCCCTCTTCACTCCACACTGTTTTCATCACTAACAATCATCTTCACTGTAACAATCATCTTCACTGTAACAATCATCTTCACTGTAACAACCATCTTCCCTCTAACAACCATCTTCCCTCTAACAACCATCTTCACTCTAACAACCATCTTCACTCTAACAATCATACCTGTGCTAAAGCACGTTGAAAATAATATGCTGGATGAATCTTAATGAGGATGAAGTCTGGCATTTAGCGAGACTAAATACGCTGTATCAAGAGTGCGCAAGCGAGCCCAATCCTGACCTTCCTATGACAGTCCCCGACCCCCCCCCCAACACCAGCCCGGACACACAAAACCAATATTCTATATATACATATATTTCCGCCAATAATTCTGTGTGGTGTGTGTGACCACTTTCTCTCTAGACCTTACCATGAAGTAATCTATTTTGGTTGTGGCCAGAGTGGAGCAGGAGCCGTCTGGGGCGCCCAGATGACGGCTACACTCCGCCTTTATTGTCCCATACGGGTCACCTGCCCGCTCCCCGCCACACACACACACACACACACACACACACACACACACACACACACACACACACACACACACACACACACACACACACACATATACAAGCAAGACAAAAATAGTTCCTCCGTTTTCTTTTCACATGTATTCGACAAACGCAAGGGAAGGGAAGGGTCAGGAGGAACCGACAAGCCATTACGACTCGGAAATATTGTCGACTCAAAATACTGACAAACGCAGTTGTTTTCAAATTTACGGGCTATTCATGCCCGTGCCACCTCTTGGGTGGCTTAATCTTCATCAAACTGTTTTCCAATGGACCATTTGTCACATGGAAGTCATTTGTTTACAAGCGTGAATCTTTTGCCCAGAGAGAGAGAGAGAGAGAGAGAGAGAGAGAGAGAGGAGCGAGGGTGTTGCTTCTGGACGGCTTCAGTACTGGAGGAGTAGCATCACAGTCTGGTGAAGCAGAGTAGGTCGGGGGGGGGGGGGGGCACGGAGGGGGAGGTATCAGGGGGGGGGGGGCACGGAGGCTTAGGTTTGGCTTAGACTTAGACTTGTCCTACTGTGTTCGCGGGGCATAACTGGCCGACCCCTCACAGTGTTCAGGAGAGACAGAACTCTATAAACACCTCCAGAGGACAGATACCTCGTCTGTCAGGCTGCGAGCAGCCGCGTCAAACAGCCTGGTTGACCAGACCATCAACCAGCAGGCCTGGTCAGAGACCGGGCCGCAGGGACGTTGATCCCCGAAATCTTGATGTGTGTGGTAATTATGTGTTGGATGTCGTAATTATGTGGTGTGGTTATGTAATTATGTGGTTGGTTCTGTAATTATGTGCTGGGTTCTGTAATTATGTGGTGGGTTATGTAATCATGTGGTAGGTTCTGTAATTATGTGGTTGGTTCTGTAATTATGTGGTTGGTTCCGTAATTATGTGGCGGGTTCTGTAATTATGTGGTGGGTTCTGTAATTATGTGGTGAGTTCTGTAATTATGTGGTGAGTTCTGTAATTATGTGGTGAGTTCTGTAATTATGTGGTGAGTTCTGTAATTATGTGGTGAGTTCTGTAATTATGTGGCAGGTTCTATAATTATGTGGTGGGCATGATGTGGTGAGCGTGGTAACGATGTGTTGTGTTATGTAACCAGGGCGGGGCAGAAATGGTTGGGAACGTTTCCTATCACCTAATGCCACTGTTCACCAGCAGTCAATAGGTACCCAGGAGTTGGCATGTTGAAGGGTTGCATCCTGGGTAGAGTCTGTATTTCGACTATAGGGGGGGGGGAAGTCGATATAGGGAGCTGTATATATACACTGGCTGCCTGTCCCCCAACACAATGAATTATATTGTGGTCCATGGGCAATGCTTCGATCCCATCGTCCTGCTCTAAAGATTTTATCAAAAATATATCTTTTTGTGGTGAATTACAAGAAATTAAATATGCTTACCAAGTTCGGCACGATATCCAAGAGTGACGTTAATCCTACGACGGATTAATGTTACTCTTGAATACTGTGCCCACTGGGTATAGTCTCCCTGCCCCTTAATGCTGTGTATGCACTCAAGTCATATTACTAATGAATAGTTTGTGCCGAGGGTTTAAGGGGAGAGAGATGTGCTAGGAGAGGATATAGAAGAGTGAGTGTGAGTAGGGAGTGTGGCGGACAGGCCGGGTATTAGCGTGAAACATGTGAGAGTCGAGGCCCGTGAGAGGAGCGTGGGCTCTACCTGATTATAGGTGTTGACGTTCGCCTTGCTCAAGACGGATTTAAGAACGTTCAGACGGTCGTAATCCGGATTTTTACCGCAAAAAATAATGGCATAAATAATGTGCGATAAGAATGCATGTCCCGGTATTTCATACAGGGATGGGTTGGAAAACCGGGAAAAGATCAGACAGTTCGGCTTACCTGTAACAGTTTTCCTATCTGTCTATAAGGCCGGATATCAGAATATAATTTGTATGTATATACACATGAATTACCCTCTTCGTAACTCCTCTTCGATTGAATGCCAAGATGAATAACAGGGCTGAAGGGAGATTTTGATTTTGATTGTTGCCGCCGGATGCGACTAGTTTATTGCGCACCCCATACCCATCCTGTGAGCGGTAGCGCAAAAGCATTACAGAGGGCACAAAAGGTCTTTATCAGACCTCATCTTAGATTATTACATAAACAATTTCATCTAACCTTCACACCTTATAGTTACAATGTCAGCTAGTTACAGAGAAAGTGCTATTTCAAGAGCTATATATTTGCAGTAAGTCATTATACATTAATGGTAGGTCTTATCGCTAATACATAATAGTTTGACCAATGGAGATATTGCAGTCCAACCCGTCCTCGCAAATTCGTATAGTCAATATTGACTTATTAAATACGTGCATAGGTGATATACTAAACATAATAGATACCCTTAAAAAGCTTCATAGAAAACACCGACCTTACCTAACCTTGTTAGTATGTTAAGATAAGCATCTTATTGCTTCGTAATTATTACTTAACCTATACCTATAATAGGTTAAGTAACAATTGTAATTACGAAACTATAAGATGCTTATCTTAACATACTAACAAGGTTAGGTAAGGTCGGTGTTTTCTATGAAGCTTTTTAAGGGTATCTATTATGTTTAGTATGTCACCTATGCACGTATTTAATAAGTCAATATTGACTATACGAATTTGCGAGGACGGGTTGTACAGTCATAGGGAGCTGCTGTTTATTATTAGTCCTCACAATACACTACTTGGTTCTGAATCTCATATGTCGTTCATCTACTGGAAGCGAAATATGGATACAGTGCAAGGATTTCAGGTAATTTATCCATGGTAATAAGATAGGTTGCCATATCATACAGAGTGAGCTTAGATTTATCTCTAAATGGCTCAATTTTACTACAATCCAAGATATAGTGTTCGAGTGTGTGTCCCTGTCTTTGTCCACACACTTTACACTTTACTTCATCTAGATCCCTATACAAGCGAACTGCCAGAGATACTTGTAGCCAAGTCTTATACGAGCTGTGACAACATCTGTTAGTTTACTGACTTTGTTACTTGCCCCATACACATGTTTTACTTCACACATTTCATTGTGATGAACAAGGACCTGTTAGTTCCAGTTTGTACTGTTCTACTTTCTTCAAATTCATCCAGGAGTTCTCGTTTAATGACACTTTTAAGGGACCTATTTGATAACTCAAGATTCCGTTCAATACTGTCTATTTACTGCAGCCTTAGCAAGGGCGTCATCTTTGTCATGTTCCTGCATGCCAATGTGAGAAGGAATCCACAACATTTTTATATTTACCCTCTTGCTAAGTATTCTTATATATCCACGTCTAGCTTCCAAGACAAGCACGTTATTACTTGATTGTAAACTGTTTATTGCTCGTAGTGAGGAAAGGGAGTCGGAAATAATTAAGCAGTCTACTTCAGTGGTGTCAATAATTTCGAGTGCTACCAATATTGCTACCAACTCGGCCTGCATAGTGGACGCCCAGTTACTAATTCGGATATTCCTTTGAATTGTGCTGCCATCGGGCTGATGAGCAATAACAGCACTTCCTGCCCTCCCTGTAGCTGTGTTGAGTGATCCGTCAGTGTATATGGTCTGTGCAATGTTGTTTTCAGCTTGTATATTGTGAATGTGTTCTATGGTGCTTAATTTAGCAGCAAGCTGAGCATGAGGGTTGTTTGTGATTAGTTTCTTGGTGGGGTATGTAGGGGTCAGGATGTCAAAAGGTACTATCTGCCAGGGTGGAAGGAAGTGCTGTAATCTTTCATCTGTATATACATCATGCAGTCCCATCATTTTAATATGAGTGGCTGTTCTTTGAATCCATTTAGACTCGCTGGTTCCATTTCGTATGTGTTCTAACAGTTCAACTGACACAATACTGTTTTTGTTATCACGCAGAAGCTTTAGTCCCATCATAAGATTAATTTCAAATATTCTATCTCGAATGCTAAGTATATTTAATTCTTTCCGCATGTTGAGAACTTTGGTAGTTATAGGACAGCCAAGTAAAATTCTGAGTGCTTCATTTTGCATTTTTTCCAGTCTATCAATACTTTTGCCATTTTGCAGGACTAAAGCTGGTGCATGATAGTCTATCAGAGACCTTATATATGCTAAGTAAATCATTTTTGCTATTCTAATATTAACACCGTATTTAGGGCTGTACCCCACTACAGTTCTGAGAGCCTTGAGTCTGTCTCTACACTGTTGATGTAACTTATTGACTGCAGTTGAGGTACAAGGGACAGACACCAAGGTATTTGAAAGAAGAGACATAGTCTATTGGTATGTTATCTATCTTAAGTTTTCGTGGTCCACTTTTGCGGTTGCCAATTTGTCTGTTAAATACCTTAGTTTTAGCAGCGTTGATTACAAGACCAAGGCTCTCACAAGCTGTATGTATACAATTTAAGACTGTTTGCATTTGCGGTGGGTTTTAGTATGCACAAGGATGTCATCTGCATAGCTGATAGTGATGTTTGCCGGACTAGTTGGATTGATTTAGTAAAGCATTAATTAGAACATTAAACAAGGTTGGACTGAGTACTCCTCCTTGTGGGGTGCCTAGTTGCATTAATTTAGTTTCACTCTTGTAGCCTTGGAACAGTGCAGAGGACTTCCGGTTGGTAAGATAGCCTCGTATCCATTGTAATAATTGTCCACCAATATCCATTCTCGCTAATTCATACAGAATCACTTCCCTATTAGCAATATCAAAGGCATTTTTTAAATCAAGATATGTTCTTTACTTGTGCCTTTTATCTCCATAAACAGTAAGAAAGGTTGTGATACAGTTGTGTACACTTTTACCATGTGTGAACCCATTGATATCAGGTGACATGTGTTAAGCACCATTCTCTCAAAGGTTTTGCAAAGGTCAGTGAGATGGGACGGAAAGCATCAGGTTGGCCAGGCTTTGGTACAGGTACCGTAAGACTGGTGGTCCATGATACTGGCAACTGCCCAGTGACATAACTGGCATTAAACAATTCTAATAATGGGTTACCGGGTACACGATGTAGGAGTCTTAGAATATCATAGGTGATACCGTCCTCACCAGGAGCAGTGCTACTGCCCCTGGAGAGCTGCACCCAATTCATAATCTGTATATGGAACATCACATTCATCATGTTGCTTGCTCAACATGAA
>WNGS01167840.1:8376627-8388405 GCA_020271785.1 Procambarus virginalis | reverse complement strand
TACGACTGAACGTACGCGCCCTTAAACGGCTCGTCAGTGCCCACACACGCTGCACTACTGCCATTCCACTCTTCCAATACTCCACGAAAACTACTATTTGAAGCGCCTCTGAATCCCAACCCGTCCCTGACTCAAGTCCAGTACTTCCAGCGGTCGACCCCACCACGTAATTCATAAAATTTTATATGCTGTTCATCAAACGGGAATGTTCTCAACATAATTAATATTATAATATATTAGTGTATTGTGTATATTTAGTATAAGCATAGGTTAGGTTAGGTGTTTAGGTTCTGTTGGCGATTATTTGTTTTTGAAGTACGCGGGTGAAGCATTTACAGCGTTGTGGTTTGAACAAAATTCGTCAGTGAAGCACTTGTTCCGGAAGTGTTCGAACGAAATCAGTTGTGAGTCGTGTGTAAACCGTTTTTCTTTCATAAACACCTGGGGGTTTGGCGGGTGCATGGAATCACTTTGGGTCTTTGGTTGGAGGACGGGCTGCGTGATAACATTGAAACACTTCTCGAGCAGTGCCTTGCTCACTTCCTGTGTTCGAATCACACCTGTGTAAGTA
Source organism: Procambarus virginalis (assembly GCA_020271785.1). NCBI lineage: Eukaryota > Metazoa > Arthropoda > Malacostraca > Decapoda > Cambaridae > Procambarus > Procambarus virginalis. Next base: position 8,387,834 of record WNGS01167840.1, on the reverse strand, counting down.
CTCACCCACGATAACAATACAAATAATTACCTACAACATCTGAATACCAGACGTAACCCAATTTAGCCCAAACTATACAGCAAACTCTAAAATATAATAATGTTAATTAATATAAGAAAATACTGATTATGAATACAGAGCACGTAAAATTTTTTAGATACGCCTCAGGCCGCAACTTGGACGCTCCTGGCCTGAGGACGGGTACGGCTCACGTACTGCATTTATAAATGATTGCCAAAAGAAGAGAATCATTTAAACTAACCTCTCCTAGCCCTAACTATACAACAAATTATAATACACAGTAATATTAAATCATACTCGAGAAAATATCTATTTTTTAGTTACACTGAGAAAAATTGAAGGCGACTTTGAGGCCGGCCGCAGCTTGGACGAGCCTGGCCTGAGGACAGGTTGGCATATACTTAAACCAAGTGTAAATAAAAATATTTGGCAACTGTAACAAGACATTTAACTTACCCTAGGGCCAAATTTCCCCAAAACTATTCCATGTAATAAACTTCATTTATGGGAAAAAATATATGATTATTTATATATATAATTATTTATAAAATATAATAAATATTTATTAGACATCTTGGGAAATGCTTTTACGAATGCGCCTTTTGGAGACGGCCCAATTACACAAAGTGGGATTCGAGCCTACGGCCATGGAACATCCCGCTCCCCACCACTACATCACCACTATTTACGCCGTACCAGTTCATGAAGAACAAAACCCAAATTAACCCAAATTAACCAATTAAATTTGGTTATAAATAGGAGCTGCCTCGTATGGGCCAATAGGCCTTCTGCAGTTACCTTTGTTCTTATGTTCTTATGTAAACATCCGCGAGAACCATTTTCTTCGAATTCAGATACAAGTCGAAGGGGGAACGTTTGTAAGTTTGTGTTTACACATCGCGTGAAGCCGTCGATGTGGAAAGACTCAGTAATTCGGTATATGAGAATATGGTTCACCCCCGTGTTCTCCCGCGGGGACAGGAAGCCTGGTACAATTATCAACGTCCTCCTCTGGCAACCAATTACTTTCTTCACGATGCAACCTACATTAGTTACCTTACTCCTGGGTACCTTATTTACTGCTAGGTTCAGACGCATCATGTTAAGGAGACAATGGCCAACTGTCACATGCTATACATACTGACACGTGACACATATCAACGCATGATACCTGTTGACACGTGATACATACTTTCATGATACATATACACGTTATACATACTAGTAGACACGCACGATACTGATAAGTGACACGTGTCATATGTGTCATATATGAGTTGACAGCGAAGGTTCACGAGAATAAAATATTCTAATTTGAAAGCCTTTCCGTACCTATGTATACAACAAGAAACAATGCCACACAGTTAAATTGACTTCCTCTTCCAATGCAAATCGGTGTTCTATTTTTGGCTTCTGACGCTCCAGATTCCAATAACTACGAGCGAGTGGTGTCGAGACGCTTCGAATCCCAGACGTGGTGGTGTAGAGCACGCGCACGCAGCCTCAGTCGTCAACCAGGTCCGGCAGCAGCAGGAGTGACCACTACTTCTTTTGGGGTTTTCGTCTATTGGTGCTGAAAACATGTAAGTGCGTAGAGCATTCTTTGTTTAGTTATGGATTCGATGAAAACGATGAAGTTAGTCATCTTATGTTTTATATTTCATCAAAAGTTGACTTTTTATATCGTACCCGATGATTCCATAACTTCGACACTTCCAATTTGTAACTGCGAACACTTAAAATTATTCCAGAGTGTGGATAATGACTGTGTGGGCCGTGTATAGTTGGCTCCTGCTAGCTGTGCTTCACCAGCCTACTAAAGGTACCAATTTTTAACTAGCTTGTTTAAATTAATTGGCTTAAATTTAAGTACTTGAATTTTATCGCTCAAATCTATTGAAGTAATCGGCGTTTGTCATAATTTCGCATCCTCCAGGACTATCTGTAAATGTTTCAAGCGGCAGCTGTTGCTACGGTGAACGCCGCGTCCAGAACGGTGAGGTGGTCCTCGGTCTCCCCGACTGTTGCCTCAACCTCGTCTGCCATAACGGTCATATTGAAGGCAAATATGTAGGCAGTCCTGGGGAGTCACACTGTGAGTACATTAGTCAAAAAGTTAATCTGGGTACTTGACTAGTAGTTACAATATACTTAAATAATTGCATTACACTACTAAGTATTAAACGGCCAAATAAACTAATATCGCCACAAAATCTTTTAAAGATTACCGAATAGTGTAGACACGTATCAGACTGGACTTTAATAAAATTTCTATCCTTCACATTGTATAAGTGGGGGAGCCCCCCTCTTTGTAAAGAATTTCAAATAATTTAGCACAATTAAATTGTGGTAATTACCACTTCATGTCAATTAAATTATTGTAATTGACATGGTGGACTTTAAGGTTGTCCAGCATCCTGGTACTCAGTTTGAAAAGGCTGTTCCAAACATGCCTTTCTAAATCTTAGTGTCTTTACTAGACACTAAATTTTGGTGTATATGATAGTCTTTTACTCTTACGAAAATATGCGTATCAAATGAGCTTCATTCCCTACAGGTTGTGAATTTGAAGGTCTAATGTATGTGGACGGCTCTAAGCTGTCTGCTCACTGCATCCCCCTCCAGTGTGTGAATGGCGTCTGGACCCCGACACAACACATTGAAGACTGCTGTAGGTACCATTTTTAACTACTTTGCATAAGTATCCGTTAGACAGTGTTAAAAGTGGACATTTCCATTTGTCTAATTTTCATGACTCTAAAACTAATTGTGCTTGCAGGTAAACATTGCTACCTGTACAATGACCCTCACATAGAAACCTTTGACCAGTTCCGATACGACTGGCACGGCGTCTGCAACTATTCTGTAGCCCAGAGTGACCTGACCTACACGCCTGAAGTTGGTGTCTTTAGTGACTTTGATCAGTGTAATGGGCACGCGTCCTGCCTCTCCCGCACCACCTTCAGGGACAATCCTCACACTGTTATCACTCTGGACTCTGGATCAGTTTTTGTTGTAAGTTAAGGCTTAAATAAACTAACGCTGAAACTCTAGTTGAAGATTAAACTTGACTGTCCCAACTTAAATGAAAATCATAATTCGGCAATATTTTCAGATAACGGTGAACGGGGACCTGTACACTGTACCGGCCAGCGGAGCACATGCAGTAGTGTCCTCTGCTGGCGCACACCCAGTACTGGCCTGGAGGGACGGAGGCTGCATCTACCTGCTCGGCTCCTCTAAGATCGTGGTATGCTTTTTTCCAAAGTATTTTGTGATGACTACTGTAACCTTGTAAGTATAGGGGGAGGGGATGGTAATGAATGTAATGCACTTGTAAACTGCCAAAAGTCGATGAAGTTTTAAATACTGCAGCTGCAGCATTGTCGTCACCGGCTGGATGTGTGGGCGTATCCCAATCATATAAACCACCTGGACGGTCTATGTGGACACTTCAACTTCTACAAGAACGACGACTTTACAGACAGAGACCAGCGCATCCACGCACTAAACTACTGGCCCTTGGCTTTCCCAGAGTCCTGGAGGGTCAGTGTTCCCTACGCTTAGGTTTAAAGAAAATTTTTACTTTGACATGTATGCTTTCCTAAAGCATTTTACTTGGATAAGAAATTTTTAGGTATTTAAATTTTTATTAATCTTACTGAATTTATCGGTTACATAAATCTCTTAACCTGCAGACACAAGATCAAACGGATCGTAGGTGCTACAAATGTTTAGATTGCCAGAACGAGACTGCAGTAAGTACATCACTAGTTTTGTCTAATAGGGTCATTGATGAGAATTAAACCTAAAGCTTTGTATAGTTTCTGGCTTGGCAAGAGGAAGCAAGATTAAATAAACTGGTTTTTAAAGCACAGCTTTGGTAGATCTTATTAATTTGTTTAAAGTTAGACCATAACTTGGCTGAATAGGCCATGGTAATTGAGCAATTTTACCTAAAGATTGTTCAATATAGTTTCTAAGGGTACGGCGAATAGGAAAATAGTTTTTAATGTTGGCATGAAAATCTTTAACAATTTGTACTCTAGGAAAGTTCATAAATTATTGCAAAATTTAAAGTTTAAATCTTTGCCCCCTTCCAAATAAGTTTATTGAATATTGTTAAATCTCTTAATGGTTCTAAATTTCGTGCACTTCGGTAAACTATAAATATAACAAATTTGGGTTAATGTAAATTTTGAGCAGGTGGACCCGTGTGAGGCTACTCCTCTCCAGCAGCGGGCAGACTCTGCCCTGTGTCGTAGGCTGCTGCACCCCATTATTGGCACGGACCTGGACCTCCAGACTCACGTCGGTAAGTCCCAGGGGTATATTTACTACTTGGGAGGAAAATGTAGTATCTAAAATATTTACTCATTCTTAACTGGACGGGTTGTCAGTCTAGAAAGATGCGAGAATCTTTATTTTTTTTTTAAATGTCAATCTTTAGGCCTTGTAAAGGCATGTCTAGAAAGATTGTGGTATAAATATGGCACACTTGTACTTTCGTGGCTAGTAATACTATACCGAAACGGAACCTACTTTAAAATTTTGCAGACTGTAAAACCACAAGATGGCAGTAACCTCGGTAAACTTGTGAACCTCTAGTCTTAGCACTGTCGAATTTAATTTAAAAGTTTACTCGCCTTAGTCTCCAGCATGCTGCACTATTCGGAGCTTCTAAACCCCTGTGCACAAGGGTGGGGAAGGGGCAAGTGTATGTACATATACCTTGCATGTAGATGGCTGGAACACATGTATAAAAGTAGCCACTCTTGTATAAGTGTAATTTATAAAATTGACTTGAATAAATGTATTTAGTTCAAAGATGCTATGTCACAGGGCTCTTAATGTGAGAGATTTCAAAGTATAAAAGTTAACGGCACAATGTTTTAAGTACGGACGAACAAGGGTTGAAGTAACTTTAGGAGAGTCTCCGCGTCCGTATTTAAGGTAGCCTGTTGTGCTAAATTAATGTAGTCTTCTCTTCCAGTGAGAAGACGGTGTAACGCTCAGTACTGTTAAAATTACCAGGCTAATTTGTCTAAACTGAAGAATGTAACTTGGAGAGCCTGAACAATTTTATATCGAAAAACTGGTACCGGGAGTTTTAAGGTTCCTTACAGAGACGTGTGCGTGGGACGTGTGCATGATGCGGGGAGCAGGAGCCACGGAGAGGGAGCTGGCAGACTGGCTGCTCCAGCTCCAGATTATCCTCCAGCAGACAAAGCTCATTCTCGCCAGGACACTTGGTAAGTCTAGCCTAATATTGTCTAAAGAAATTGTATGAAAGGTAGGAGCCTAACATTGGTTCAAAGATTGACGTCAAAGCTAGTTACAGTATTGCTAAAGCTCATTATTGGTAATCTTAACTTACTAGAGTAACTTAATTTCTAAAATACCTACTTTATACCTTTCACTGAATGTTCATTCCTACAGTGTAAACTAATTCGTAATAAGTATTCTAGAGACTATTTCCAGATGGGTGGGAGGCGAGGCCTGCGCCCGTGGTGGGGTCGTGCGAGCCCGGCTCCCGCTGGAGGGACAAGTGCAACTGGTGTTCGTGCTCGGACACGGGCGTGGCGGGCTGCACCAAGAAGGCCTGTGTAGACGGTACCTATTCTTCCTACTTCCGGTTAATGTGTAGAACGTATAAACGTGAACGTGTCGCAACGCGGCTGGTTGCACTACAATAAAGTTTACACGAAGTGGTGGAAACTTTACTCAATTTTTTTTCTCTCCTGACTTAGATTACGAGCCGAAGCTTGGGAGTGAAGTATGCACCAACGGCTCCCGGTGGATGAAAGACTCTTGCAACTGGTGTGAGTGTGTCCGGGGCGGCGCCATCTGCACCTTCACGCCCTGCAGTGAGTACACGTCTTGGATATTCTTAGACTTTCTAGTATAAATGCATTAGCTTGGCTCGGCTCGGTGTAGCCAACTAGACTTAAAACATGGCTTAGTCTAATGGATTTTGTAATTAAAGGAAAAATCTCAAGTTTCTCGCTGAGAATTTAAATTAAATTTAATCTTTCAAAATTAAACTTCCAAGTACTATTTCCAGTGTAGTAATTTTTAAATTTCTCATTTCAGAAGTTTTAGATTGTCCCTTGATAAAGTGCCTAGGATCGTGTACACCAGGCAAAGATCCACTGACTGGTTGTCCCACGTGTAACTGTACAACCACTGAACCCAGTCGAACACGTACTGCCCCGCAAGCTGTCCCTCCTGCAGTTGTGACTGTCCTGTAGACCCCAGCACAGGGAGACCTCGGTGTCCACTCGATTGTGGCACTATTTATAAGTTTGATGAAGTGGGATGTGAAGAGTGTGTGATCCCGAGAACCCTGGCAACCCTTTCATGGATTATGACAAAGAGCTATTGGCACCAGAGGCAGCGTGCCCGACGCATCCCACCACAGGCTGGCCGCCCTGCCCTGAAGGCTGCGATGTTAAGTACCAGGAAAATGTCGACACTGGTTGTAAAGAATGAGTTTGTTATTAATAATCTCGATCCCTCTCATTGCTCTAAACTTGTTAAGGGATGGAGTTTGTAATATTTATTGTGTAAAAATTGACATTTCCTGGAATCTGAAGCACTGGTATTAATTACGTCTAGGACTGAAAATGGGAAACATCATTGGTCCTAATACTCAAACCCGAAACGCTAATTCTGCGTTGTCAAAATTGGTATATCGTATCCAGAATATAATACAACAATTATATATATATAATGTAGTGTAGGGCTTCGGGCGGGGTTTCCTGAGCTGACAATGATTCAGCCCAGTAATTGATAAATGTGCCTCAATAACTCGCTGGTTTAATTGGCTTTTGATGAAGTGATGGTTGCGTGTTTTGACGAGTTACAAAAAAAACTATTGTATTTCTTGCATAATTGTTTTTTTGTGCTGGATCAAAATGTAGTTGGGAGCGTTTCATGGTTCTGAACTTGTAAACATTTTCTCATCGTGCTGAGATTTGAAGACTTTTTATTGTTTAAGTTAAATATATGAAACCATAATAAATATAAATTACCATTTTTTTATTTTTAAGTTAATTTTTTCAAGCCTTTACGCATAGAGCAGCGCCAGAAGTTGCTAAAATTTGTCCTGACTTTGATGCAATCAGTATGCCGTTTAGAGATTATTTACAACGTTTGACTGGTGGCTCCCTCTAGTGCCTCCTTGTGGTGAGTGGGATCGCGTACACCTCCCTGGGAGCGGTGAGGGTTGTTGTTGATTTAGGGGCGACGACAATCGTGGGATCGGATGCGCCTCGGCGTACCCGTGTAGGGTTAATCGCGAAGCCCGGAAAGGTGAAACGCAAAGCCAATAATCGGAAACTAATATGCCTTATGGCGAATAACGTATTGGCATCCTTGGTGATATTTAGCGCCCTCTGATTATTCCGCACATTTGATGGTGCTACATAGCCTTCCCGGTTTGGTGCCTTCTTTTGATAATTACTTACTTATGGCGAATAAATGCAGACGGGCAGATAATTAGAGCCCCAGGAGTCCCTCAGGGTGACAAGCACCGCCCCCACCCTCTTTCCCCCCCCCCCCAGAACACTAGCTAGCAAAACAAAAAACTCGGGGGGGGGGCCCCTACCCCCCCCCCAACAAAAACGCAAGTCATCCAGTGTCCTCTGGCTAAGCAGAAGCCAGCCGCCCACCACGGCTGAAGGCACACCAGGAGCCTACCAAGATCTGTCAATCAAACGGCAGTAGCAAAGCCAAAACGCGAAAACAGAACGTGATCAGGCGGCGTCCAGACGTCCACTCAAGGTTAAACCAGGCGTCCCGACCGGTGAGGGTTGCCTTCGCTCCCTTTCCTGCCCCTCATTAGGAGTTGTACATGCGAAGGGGGCACAAACGTAGGGCCTGGAGAGTAAACTAACCACCAGCTGGAGGGGTCTTCCATCGGGAGCTGCCTTAAGTGGACGGCTGGGTGTCTAGGCTGGCGCAAAAGGTAGAATGGGGGTCCTTGCACCAATGTTGGAGAACGGACGAGGCAGTAGGACTCCCCCTTTTAAAAAGTGGGAGCACCGCTGGGGACAACGCACCTCTTCCTGCCCAGGCCTGTTGTTGACCTCTTACCCAGGCTCGTGGGGTGGGCGACCAGGACCCAGAGTTGGACTGATGGAAGCCCGGGCTTTGTAACCCCTGCTATATTGGGCCCAAACCAAAGCTGCTTCACTGACCCTCCAGACTACCTCTCTGATCCCCTCCTACCTCTGGCTGGATTGAGCCCCAAGCCTCCAGTGTTGACCACCTGGAGCAACGACTCTCCTCATTATGGCCACTGCACCTTATTCCGCCCCCCTCTGGTCCGTCCTCCCACTCCCTTGACTCCATCGTTCTTGCTGGATTTACCCTTGCCCCATAACCCTGATTTCACTGATTCCTCAACTTGGTATACTGTGTTCTTTGCCTTTGTTTCTTCACTGTTCTCTGTTTATCTCTACTTTTGACAGTCTCTTCTTCAATGAAATATTCGTGGATTTTATGCCAACTTCCATGAACTCCAACTTCTAATAACAGTTTTCACCACCTTGTGTATGTCTCCAGGAGCCGATGCTTGGTGCTCGTCCTGGTCACTTAAGTGGTTATTTCTCTTCCCCACCTACCCCCCCTTTTTCCAGCTTTTTGCTGGGGCCCATAACTCTACTGCTCTCTTGATTCGTATTGATATTCCCTTCGTCACCCTAATTTTTCCGTTGCCTATACAATGTTCTGTGGCCCGTATCTTTGAGTACATAGTATACACTGTTCCATTTATCTCCCCCCAAATATTCCCGCTTTCTCTTACTGATCTTAAGCACCGGTTTGACTCCTTACCGGAGCCTGTGTTCCTGTTGGGTGACTTCAACTGTCGACATACCCTCTGGGGTGATGCTCTGAAAAAACACCCGGGGCCGCCGTCTCGAACCATTCGTCCTCTATTCCGTCTCTTCTGAATTCTGGCGAACCCACTCATGTGGACTCCCGCACTCGCACCCTCTCCTGTCTTGATCTTTCTCTTAGATTTCGTCTTCTCTTTACTTAGATTTCACATGGCGGGTTCTTGATGACCTCCATAACAGTGGCCATTTCCCCATCCTTGTCACCTTTTTCTCTCTTCACCCTCCTCTCTAGGTGGCAGTTTGCCACGGCTGACGAACCTATTCACCCTCCATGCTACTCTTCCTGACCTCTCCACTCTTCCCATCCTTCGAGTTCTCCTCCCTTTTCACGACATCGTATCCGATGCTGCTCTCCGCTCTATTCCTCGCTCTACCTCCCGGGGCACGCTGAAGTGCGTTCCCTGGTAGAATGCGTACTGTGATCGGGCTGTCCGCTGTAAGCGTGCAGCCTGGAAGAAACACCGTCGCCTGCAGACGGCTGATTTTATTTTGTTTCAGAAGGCGAGTACGGTGGCCCGTAGGACCATCCGTACAGCTAAACGTACAGCCAGTCGAACCGTCCACTCCAGCTTTTGATGAAAGTTCAGTTGACACGTTGTAGGGAATAACAGCCGCTTCTTCTATTAATCTGCTACTCTTGCGTCCTGCTGGTTAGGGTTGCCTGTTGACAATTCCTGGGAGTTTGCATCACTGGATGTCGTGGATCACAGCAATTTTTCTGTCGCTTTTTCATGTCATCTTCATTGTCACTGTATCGCTGTCTGTGAAAACAACGCCGTTTCTTTTTGGTCATTGCTACTTGAAACGGCCTGGTCTCATCTTGTACTTGAAAATCATCCTCACTCTCATAATCGTCAGTCCTAGTGCACGATTGCCTATCATTGAGGCAGATCGCCTCTGCCATTTCCCCAACACGCAAATGCACTGTATAACTGTAACAGTTTGAGCACAGTTTCACAATATCCAAGAGTGCTTACACTGCTACCACACACACGACCGCGGGCTGGTCACGTATCAATTAAGAAACTGGGTATGTGTTTACCCGGGCCACGGGGGGAGGGTAGGGGATGTCTCCGTGTTCCTCGGGCACAACAAACATGACCTGTTGACTTGCTTGGAGACTCCCAGCGTTGTCTGATGCATAACTCGGCAAACTGATGGTTCAGTCAGCAGTTTGTTAAATCCTTCATCGGTATGTTGGATCTTTTATTAGTATGTTGGATCATTCATCAAAATATTTGAGTGTTGATCAATATGCTAGCTCGTTAATCAGTCAATATATTGGAACGTTAATATGCTGGATCGTTAATCAATATGTTGGATTATTAATCAATGGTAAATAGCTAATCAGTATATTTGATCGTTAACATGTTGGATGGTTAATCAATACGTTTAATCGTTAATAATATATTGGATCGTTCATCAATATGTTGTATCGCTAACCAGTATGTTTAATCGTCAAGTAATAAGTTGAATCGTTCATCAAGAGACTGAGTTGTGCATTACTTTGATCAAGTGTTGCACAACCCAGCGGCAATGACTTCGTTGCAGTGTTCAACAATACGTTAAGTATTTCATCATTTTGTTGGAACGTTGAACGGTGTTAGATTATTCTCCAGTGTCTTGATACGTTCACCAGTTAATGGATTATTCGTCAATGTAATCGTCCACCAGCATGTTGGGGCGAGGTATTCTTATTGTGAGAAGAAACTCTCAGTCTGTGTGGCTATGCGGCGCATGGAAGGGATATGAGGACAAGAAGCTGGGATATGAGGACAAGGAGCTGGGATATGAGGGGCAAGGAGCTGGGATATGAGGGGCAAGGAGCTGGGATATGAGGGGCAAGGAGCTGGGATATGAGGACAGAAGCTGGGATATGAGGACAAGGAGCTGGGATATGAGGACAAGGAGCTGGGATATGAGGACAAGGAGCTGGGATATGAGGACAAGAAGCTGAGATGTGACAAGGAACTGGGATAATAAGGACAAGGAGTTAGGATATGAGGCGGAATGAAGGAACGGTACCCAACCACCTGGACAGTCGGGAATTGAACACCGACCCTGCAAGCAGCAAGTCCGTCGCTATACCGCCCAGTCCAAGTGAATGCAGAATAATTTAGAAAACTGTAACGTGATCAATGAATTGGATAAAGCAAGATATATATATTGGTCACTTGTTATCACCCAGTTATCCTGGATAACATCCAGTTATCCTGGATAACATCCAGTTATCCTGGATACCATCCAGTTATCCTGGATAACATCCAGTTATCCTGGATACAT
>WNGS01167840.1:8348433-8374107 GCA_020271785.1 Procambarus virginalis | reverse complement strand
ACGCCCACCTACACTACGCCCACCTACACTACGCCCACTTATACTACGCCCACCTACACTACGCCCACTTATACTACGCCCACCTACACTACGCCCACCTACACTACGCCCACCTACACTACGCCCACCTACACTACGCCCACCTACACTACGCCCACCTACACTACGCCCACCTACACTACGCCCACCTACACTACGCCCACCTACACTACGCCCACTTATACTACGCCCACTTATACTACGCCCACCTACACTACGCCCACCTACACTACGCCCGCTTATACTACGCCCACCTACACTACACCCACTTATACTACACCTAAATATACTACGCCCACTTATACTACGCCCACTTATACTACGCCCACTTATACTACGCCCACTTATACTACGCCCACCTACACTACGGCCACCTACACTACACCCACCTACACTACACCCACCTACACTACACCCACCTACACTACACCCACCTACACTACACCCACCTACACTACACCCACCTACACTACACCCACCTACACTACACCCACCTACACTACACCCACCTACACTACACCCACTTATACTACACCCACTTATACTACGCCCACTTATACTACGCCCACCTACACTACACCCACTTATACTACACCTAAATATACTACGCCCACTTATACTACGCCCACCTACACTACACCCACTTATACTACACCTAAATATACTACGCCCACCTACACTACGGCCACCTACACTACGGCCACCTACACTACGGCCACCTACACTACGCCCACCTACACTACGCCCACCTACACTACGCCCACCTACACTACACCCACCTACACTACGCCCACCTACACTACACCCACCTACACTACACCCACCTACACTACACCCACCTACACTACACCCACTTATACTACGCCCACTTATACTACGCCCACTTATACTACGCCCACTTATACTACGCCCACTTATACTACGCCCACTTATACTACGCCCACTTATACTACGCCCACTTATACTACGCCCACCTACACTACACCCACTTATACTACACCTAAATATACTACGCCCACTTATACTACGCCCACCTACACTACACCCACTTATACTACACCTAAATATACTACGCCCACCTACACTACGGCCACCTACACTACGGCCACCTACACTACGGCCACCTACACTACGGCCACCTACACTACGCCCACCTACACTACGCCCACCTACACTACACCCACCTACACTACACCCACCTACACTACACCCACCTACACTACACCCACCTACACTACACCCACCTACACTACACCCACTTATACTACGCCCACTTATACTACGCCCACTTATACTACGCCCACTTATACTACGCCCACTTATACTACGCCCACTTATACTACGCCCACTTATACTACGCCCACTTATACTACGCCCACTTATACTACGCCCACCTACACTACGCCCACTTATACTACGCCCACCTACACTACACCCACCTACACTACACCCACTTATACTACGCCCACCTACACTACACCCACTTATACTACGCCCACCTACACTACACCTACCTACACTACGCCCACTTATACTACGCCCACTTATACTACGCCCACCTACGCTACACCCACTTATACTACGCCCACATACACGGACTAAACATAATCCACAAGTGTGTGAAACTAAAGACTCCTGGTGACCACTGCTCCCAGTGTGATGGCTCCGGCCGGGACGTCATCAAACTCCTGCTCTCGCTGCCGCCGCACAAGTTCTGTGGCGCCACCACTCTAATCACTAGCCGGCCTCCAGAATCAACAAAAGTTTTAAAACGTTCTGAAAGCATCGTGTAAAGCTTTAATTTGGGGATATGGAATGGTAATGCTGTCTCCCAGTTGAATAGTTAATAAAAACACTGACTGGGGATGGGGTTAGGATGCTTTCCTCGAACGTCAGTCTTGTTAATTTTTTTTTCTATAAGAACCAGAACGGCAGCTGTAACTGTTACATGTACACGTGCAAAGATGTAAATAGTTTTAAATTGTTTAAGCATATTTTGTATTGTTAATTTTAGTAAAATTTATGGATATTTAAAAAATTTTTAATTTCCTTTGCTCGGGAAAACTATAATTTCACTTGTAATGAATTGGCTAGACCTACCTTGATTAAATTAGTATTTATTGGCCACGGTTTAAACTTTAACTAATACGAAGCCCCACTCCACATAGAATACTGAAAACTGGGACGTGAAATAATGTCACATATAGCAACTTAACGCGACTGAACTCCAGTAATTTAATGTACGGTAACTTTGTCCCAAATCCTTCCGCTTGCAGGAACGCTATTTTTTTTCGGACTTTGTGTAGCGTTGGAGGAGGTACTAGGCTAGTGGAACCTGATTTGTCAATTGCTTTACTATCGGCTCTGCACACTGTTCAACTGGAAGCAAAAAATGGCCAGCCATGGTAATCCCCCAGAGCCTCTTAAGAAAATTCCCTATATATTGTACTATAAAATCCTTCCATTTCCTTGCTACAACAGGTTTTCAGTAGATGGTATAACTGGTATAGTAGTTTCAAAATACAATACTATGAATTTTGCATAGCATATTATTTCCCTACATCAGACCAGTGGTACTCTAGCAAAATGAGCAACTACGCGGCTCTAAATGACTTGATCAGCCCAATAGTTAGACTTGCAGCCATGTTAAAACATTGACAAAACATTCCTAGGGTTAAGCTAATGTCAAGCAGTGAGACATTTATTTTGTTACTTCTCGTTATATCTATAAATCATAATTTATTACTTTCCATGTGCTATAATGTACAGACAACAGCTTAACACACTTGAATGTATTAGCCTAGTGAGCATGCCAGTAACTCTGATCAAACTTTGAATTACCGTTATTTGCGCAAATTTTGCTCATTACGAAGATCATAAACTTTGTAGTTCCAAATCTTGTCTAGGCCTGGCCCATCTTTACTACGGGGATGTTGGTACAAAAGGTATTCATTACTTTTAGTCAATTTACGACGCAATCAAAAGGCACCAAGCCGGGGAGACAACACTTAGGATGCCAAAATGAGAACAAAAGCACGCAAGGCGAGCGATATCGAAGGTAAAATAAGTTATTCAATTAGCATTCAGACGGTTGGTGCTATTACTGATCAAAGGTTAAATACACCATGAAGTCTATCGAGACAAATGACCCAAGGACAGTTGGAAAGCACGACACGATCCTGAAGATCTGCACAAGGTGCACGACTAAAGGATAATGCAGTTCGGTCAATAATGGAACGCCGCCCTTCTTACAGTGCCTTTAGTTAAGCGTCCCTCCTCCCTGCTCGGCTCGTTGCTGCCGTGAGGGGGGCTTAGTGGGCGGCTGCCGGAGTGTGATGCTCCTTGGGACCGTCATCTGTTCTTTTCTAGCCTTGTGCTCCTGCTGCCGTCCTCTCCAATTTTGCCGAGCACCTTTTCCTTCTGTTTCGTTTTTCTCTCCCTCTTCTCCTATCTGCTTGTCGTTTACTGCCGACCTTTTGCTTGTTTTGGATCTTTCTTTGGACTTCTATTTTGACGCCCGGGTGCTTGAGGAGGCATACTCTTGCACCCGTAGAACTGTAGTACCCAACGTCGAGAGCAAGGGGAACCTTTTATTGTCAATCCCCCTTTCGTCGCTGAACCCGATCTCGACGGACTGACGGTTCTTAAGGTGGCGTTTGTGGGGCGTATACTCACGACGCACCCCTAGGGGGCCCCGGCATGATCGGCGATAGCTTCCTGTTGGGTGTCCTGCCTCTAATTGTGGCTCCATGGTGGGTATGGGGGCACATTCGTGGATGAATTCCTTTTTCCCCGTATATATGTCATTGATTGTTTCTGTTGTACCCTCTCAGACTCGTGGGGTGGGCGACCAAGCCCCCGAGTCGGCCTGTATTGGAAGACCAGGCTCTGTAGCTCCTGCTGCGTTGGGTCCCGACCTTGCTCCTCCTTTGACCATCCTGACTTCTTCCCCCAGCTCCCCTTCCCTCCTCTGTGTTTGGGTCGAGCCTCCAGCCCCCAGTGGTGACCACTTCGTCCCCTGGTGCGGCTAAGTCTCTGGTTGTGACTACTGAGCCTTTTGTCCCCTCTCTCTGGGGGTTCTCAACGCCATTCACGCCCCGGCCGCACTCGTTCGATTCCTTCCCGTACTGATGCGTATCAGGCTTTGTTTGGTCCCGCTTCCTGGGCCAAATACTTTGATCTCCTCCCTCTTGATTCTGCGCCTCCTGACGATTTCTCCCTCCATCGGCATCTTGTTGATTCCGTGGATGCATCCGTTACCTTCAACCCCACTCGTCTCGGTACACGTGTTGTTGCTGCTCCTTCTCAGGATGCAGCTTCCCGCTTGGCTGCCTTATCTTGCCTTGGCGAGACCCCTGTTCGGGTCTCCAAGAACGTTCGGATGAATGCCAGTGTTGGCACTATTCTCCTCCCGCCCCATGTTGCAACCGGTGTTCGGAATCTGCAGGATTGCCACGATGATATTCGGCATATCCTTGATGCCCAAGGCCATTCTGTCCTCCAGGTTGACTCGTTTACTCGTCCCCCTCGTGGTCGTCGCCATCAACCCCTTCGTGTTGTGAAGATCACCTTTGATGGTAGGACCCTTCCATCCTCTGTCATTCTTGCTGGTGCCAGGTGCTCTGTCCAAGAGTATATTCCTTCTCCCCGGCTTTGTAACAAATGCCGGAGGTTTGGGCATGGTGCCATCCGCTGCTCTGGGACTGTCTCTCTCTGTCCTTTGTGTGGGGGTGAAGGTCACTCTAAGTCGGAGTGCACTTCTCCCCAAGCTCGCTGCCTCAACTGTGGTGAGGCCCATCCTACCTTCTCCCGTGCCTGTATCCATTACAAGCTTGAGGCAGCCGTCCTCAACTTGAAGCACCGGGAGCGTTTAACTTTTTCTGAGGCGAGGCGCCAGGTTCGCCGGCTCCCGCCTTATGCTAATGTCTCTTACGCTCGCGTGTTGCACTCTTCCTCTCCTCGTCCTTCCCTTCTTCCTCAGACTCACAACCGTTTCCGGGCCTTGGACCCTGATACGCCCACTACCCCCTCCTCTGTTCCTTTGCGTTCTGTCCCGGAAGGTCCCCCTCCTGGTCCTCTGTCTGGGGTTCCCCTTCTTTCTACCCGGTCTGTCGTGTCTCCTGTGTCTTCTTCTTCGTCTCCCTCCGATCCTCCTTCCCTTTCTTTTCCTCCATCTATTGTGTGGGAGTATGTCTCCCAAGATCCTCCCACAGCTGACTTGAATGGCTCATTGCAGTGCACAGTGCACTGATCTTGTGCACAAAGCCTATTTCCCTCAATCCTGGATAGTTTTCTGGCATGTTGGGTATCTCCAGAATGCCCACTTAACCAGGAACACTTTCGTAATACGTAGGCCGCCGTATGTCTAGGCAGGAAGTAGATACAGGAAAGAGTTAAGCATACTGTCCACCAAGGGTCAGTGAGTACATGGCTGGTGCCCGCGTGGGACCGAGGGGAGACGCCAGCAGCGTCTGACCTCTGGGGTCAACCGGCGCGATGTTAAATAACAGCTATGACGTGTTCATGACGTCACTCCTGCTACTGCTCATCGAACGAGCTAATATGATTGGTTCCCGCTCATTTGCTGCAATGCTATTGGTCAATTGTAACTCTTTTGTGTGTGCCCACGAGACGCCCGGAGCTTCAGGCAAGATTCATTCTTGTGAGGGATCTCTTGCAAAGTGGACGTGTTCTGTTCTACCGGCCAATAGACTGAACACCGTCTAACCCTCACCGTCAAGTTAACTCAGCGTCTTTGCGATATACCACACACTCGCCAGAATCACGAGTGCGAATATATTGTTTAGAAGCCTAAAGTGACAAATCTCCGGAGCGAAACAGACTGGTATCAGGTAACCCCTGGTGACAAAGATCGTCGTGAGTGACCTAGAGTGAACTAAGGCAGTGCCGCCGCCTAAGTAATCTGTGTGTGACATTACCACAGTGTACAGTGTAGTGCATGGTACCACCACTCATCCTGAGCGTGTACCTCAGTACCTCGAGCGCCCGCCGCCGCCCTAGCTCCTACGTGACGTCACCACCTCACGCACCGTCAGTGCCAGTGTGTGCGCGTGTGTCTGTCTGTTAAGCATACAGCACGCCCTACTCACGAAATCATCTCAAGATGCTGCGAGTACCCTCCATGTCTACGAGCGAAACCAGCTATCAGGCCACCTACGAGTGCTTGTATAAACGAGTCTGAGTGAGTGCGTAAGGAAAGGTACCTTATCTGTAAGTACAAGATCTTGTCATTGTTTTATTGTGTCTGTGTTGATCTGAGGGATCAACCACAGTTCTCACCTTCTTATACCTGTCACAGGTTATAGGTGAATCGACGGTGTATGCGTGTTTATCTGTGTGGTATCACAGCATTTCACTCGTCTGTGGATGTGAGCTTCACATACACCACACATTTAGTTATTGTGTGATTATTATTGTGTTTATTGCATATCATCATTACCGAGTATCCGGTTGGAACTCTTGTGATCCCTTTGCATACCGGCAGTTAGGTTGCCGTGTTAGTGATTGGCTGTCAACTGTGTTAAGTTAGGTGGTTCTCCACAAGTGGATACGAGTCGATTAGCCAGACGTCAAGAGTCTCGCTAATGCAACCATAGCTTTGCTGACGCCAATCGAAAGTAAATCAAGCACCCTGTGTATTAGTGGTTAAGTTAGTAAATAAACTACTGTTAAGCTTTATGCGGCGTTTCCGTTGAACCACTTCTGAATACTGCCAATATTACTCCAGCCTTCAGCTCTAAGTGTCTTCAACACCGAGTTGCCTGTAAGTCACTAAACTATAAATTTGATGAGGACCCTAGGAGTCCCTTAAAGTGTTACATCATTGAGGAGATTCCAACGACCAACGTGGAGCAGGACCAGGTGAGGCTAGTCTGAGAAGAGACCCACAAGGACTCTAACTCGACCTTGCTCCCAGGCCCTGTACGGTTGCTCTCGTATTTTCTATTTTGCTAATTCCGACAGCTTCGTGAAGCGTCTGCCACATGTACATTGGCGACGTACGCATTGCAGTCGTGACAGAAAAAAAGAAAAACACCCACATATTGCCTCTCCCCGCCGCCTGTCGGTGCAGGCGGATGTCCATCGCTCTCCTAACGGCCGTCGTGTGTGCTCTCGTTCAGCTTCTCCTGTTGAGACACTGGAATCCGTTGCCCGGTATGTAGTTGATGGGACACCGGTCTCTTTAAGTCAGAAGCGTAAGCCTGGCTCCTCTCCTTCCTCCTCCCCGGCGGGTAAGAAGGCTTCGCTTTCTTCCTCGACCCCTACTACTGGCTCTATTGCTCCTTTCCCTCCCATTTCAGTGGTTGCGCCCCCTGTTCCTGCTATGGAGGTTTCTTTGGCCCCTGCTTCCCTTTCGGTTGCTGCCCTTGCTGAGGTGAGCTCCCCTCTTTCTACTCCCCCTCTTCCTGCTGCTGTCCTTGACTGCTCCTCTCCGTTGTCTCCTCCTCTTCCTCCTCCGGACCCCGCCCACCCACCTCTGGTCTGTTCTCCCGCTTCCTTCCCTCCGTCTTTGCTCAGTTTACCCATGCCCCCTAACCCTGACTTTGCTGACCCTGATCCCGACCCTGATATTCTTTAACGTGCTGTATTGCTCTTTCGCCTTTGTTTCTTCTTTGTTTTCTGTTGTTGTCCTTTCTCTTCTCGTCGCTGTCTCTTCTTCAATGGAATGTTCGAGGTTATTACGCTAATTTCCTCGAACTCCAACTTCTAATTTCGGGGTTTTCGCCCCTTTGTGTCTGTCTCCAGGAGCCGATGCTTGATGCTCGTCCTGGTCGTTTTCGTGGCTATTCCTTTCTCTCCCCTCCCCCAGCCGTTGCTGGGGCTCCTAATTCCTCTGCTCTCTTGATTCGCGCTGATGTTCCCTTTGTTCCTTTACTTTTTCCTTTGCCCCTCCATTGTTCTGCTGCTCGTGTCTTTGTGGGGAAATGGTACACAGTTTGTTCCATTTATCTCCCCCCAAGTGTCCCGCTTTCTCTTCCTGATTTGAAACACCTCTTGGACTCCTTGCCAGAGCCTGTGCTCCTGCTGGGTGACTTCAATTGTCGTCACTCTCTTTGGGGTGACGTTCTGACAAATACCCGGGGTCGCCTTCTTGAGCCGTTTCTCCTCTCTTCTTCCCTGTCTCTTCTGAATTCTGGTGAGCCCACTCATTTGGATTCTCGGACTCGCACCCTTTCCTGTCTTGATCTTTCTCTCTGCTCTTCTTCTCTTTACTTAGATTTCACGTGGCAGGTTCTTGATGACCTCCATGGTAATGATCATTTCCCTATCCTTGTTTCCTTTTTCTCTTTTCGCCCTTCTTTCTCTTTTCCTAGGTGGCAGTTTGCTAAAGCGGACTGGAACCTATTTACCCTCAGTGCTGCTCTCTCTGACCTCTCCCTTCTGCCTCTCCCTCGCGCTCTCCTCCTTTTTCATGACACTGTCTTCAACGCTGCCCTCCGCTCTGTTCCTCGCTCTTCCTCTCGGGGTCCACGGAAGTGTGTTCCCTGGTGGAATGCGGACTGTGCTCGGGCTGTCCGCTGTAAGCGTGCAGCCTGGAAGAGGCATCGCCGTCGGCAGACAACCGATTCTTTTCTTTTCTTTCGGAAAGCGAGTGCGGTGGCCCGTAGGGCCATCCGTACGGCTAAACGTGAATGTTGGACTTCTTATGTCTCCACAATTACGTCCGAAACTCCCCTGCCACAGATATGGAAGCGTGTCCGCAAGATAGCGGGTAAGTTCGTTCTCGATGTTTCCCCAGTCCTTCACCTCCGTAGTACTCTTGTGGCGGACCCGTTGCAGGTCGCTACCGAACTGGGTTCCCACTTTTCTTCTGTTAGCTCTGGTCTTCATCTTCCCCAATCTTTCCTTCTTCGTAAACCTGTTCTTGAGTCTCGTCCTTTAGATTTCTGCACTCATCTTCGACTTTCTTATAACGATCCCTTCTCTCTCTCTGAACTTCGTTCTGCCCTGGCCCTCTGCGGTTCTACGGCGGCGGGCTCCGATGGTATTCATTATGAGATGCTTCGCCATCTCCCTCCGTGCACGTCTCAGTATTTACTGAGTCTGTATAATCGGATTTGGGAGTCGTCGTCAGTCCCTGAGGACTGGCTCGATGCCGTTGTCCTCCCTCCCTGTTCGCAAACCAGGGTCTCTGGGTACTTCCCCTAAGGACTTTCGCCCTATTGCCCTCACAAGTTGTGTCTGCAAACTCTTTGAACGTATGGTTAACGTTCGTCTGATGTGGTTCCTGGAACACCATCACCTCCTCTCCCCTTCTCAATTTGGTTTCCGCAAGTGCCGCAGCACGACAAATGTCCTGGTGAACTTGGAGGTCTATATTCGTACTGCTTTTGCTGCGAAGACCTCCGTTGTTGCCGTCCTTTTTGACCTGGAAAAGGCTTACGACACCACTTGGCGTTATCATATTCTATCCCAGCTTCATTCTTTTGGCCTTCGTGGTCATCTCCCTCTCTTTCTCCGCAGCTTCCTCTCTCGTTGTTCCTTTCGGGTGCGCCTTGGTACCGCTCTCAAAAGAAAGCACCAAACCAGGAAGGCTATGTAGCACCATCAAATGTGCGGAATAATCAGAGGGCGCTAAATATCACCAAGGATGCCAATACGAGAATAAAAACGCATAAGGCGAACGATATCAAAAGTATCCGAGTCACCAAAAATTCTATTGAGGGATAGGCGACCGCGAGGGGCGGTCGGAAAGCAAGACACACGCTCGTCCTGGAAGTCAGGACATTCACGAAGGACATGCACGACCGTAAGAGGGACAATGCAATTAGGACAATAAGGAGCAGGGCAGCGCTCCATCAAATGACCATGGGTTAAGCGAGTATGGCCAATACGCAACCTTGCCAGACCTGTTTCCCATCGCCGGTTACGGTGGTAGGAGGACGGCCATGAGGAAACACAACATTTAAGAGTACGTAGTTTATTACCAGTAACAGACGACCAAGAATCCTGCCAACGGGTAAGGATGGAGGAATGGATAACCGGGTAAAAGT
Source organism: Procambarus virginalis (assembly GCA_020271785.1). Classification (NCBI taxonomy): domain Eukaryota; kingdom Metazoa; phylum Arthropoda; class Malacostraca; order Decapoda; family Cambaridae; genus Procambarus; species Procambarus virginalis. The sequence goes on along the minus strand of WNGS01167840.1, from coordinate 8,364,052 downwards.
CGGAATATGGAATACCTTTATGAGAGATGGGACGAGCGGACAGCTTCCTTGGCGGCAGCATTTGCACGCTCATTTAAAGACACCAATATGGCTGGGAACTCAACAAAACTCAACCGACTTAAATTTACTGTGAACAAGAAACAGCCAATGCTGGATCTCGACAACTACTGGATGAACCAGATTAAAGGACCCGAGAGCCATGAGGGCACTATGAGAGTCAACAACAACTACAAAGGAAGACTGACAACGAGAAAGCAGGAGACGAAGAGCATAAAGAATAGCATAAAGCTTCGCTGTGAAGATGCTAGTCTCCGGAGTTAAGCGACACATATAAGTGCGATCAGGAAAAACAACAGAGTAGCCAACACAGTTCGCAGACTTAGACCCATCGGTGAAGACAGAAACGGAGTGGGAGTGAGAAGAAAAGTGCTCAAGGAAAAGGCGTTTAGAACCGTAGGAGGGGTAAAAGCTTTAGTGTTGCGGGTCAAGGATGTACAAAACCGCAGAAGGGGGACTCTCCATGGGGGCAAAGAAGGAACAACACGAGGAGAAACATTAAAAATACAAACGGAAAGAGAATCCTGTAAGCGAGATAACCGGACAGAGAGAGGGAGGTGGTGAAGAGGAACAGGAACCGCAGGAAGGGTAAAAGTTAAAGCAAGACAGAGGCGAGAGGAAGGATGTTGTAAGGACCACGCAAGATAGCGAAGACAGTAGCGATCACGGCGGTCCTGGAGAGATAGGAAGCCAGTGTCAACATACAAACTAAGGACGGGAGACGAACAAAAGGCACCAGAACTGAGGCGCAGCCCGGTATGGTGCAAAGCATCAAGACGGCGAAGAGTAGAAGGAGAAGCAGACGAGTAAGCAGGGCAACCATAATCGAGCTTAGACAGGACGAGAGAGGAATGTAAAGCAAGGAGAGTGCGCCTATCCGCTCCCCAAGAAGTATGGGACAATACCCAAAGGAGGGTAAGGGCCTTAAAGCACTCAACACGGAGGTAAGAGATATGGGGAGACCAAGACAAACAAGTGTCTAGGAATAACCCCAAAAGCTTCGCGGAATCTTTATACTCAAGGGGATGACCATAAAGTGACAAAGAGGGACGAAGAACGACCCGTTTCCGAGTAAAAGTCATGGCACAAGTCTTAGAAGTAGAGAACTTGAAGCCATGATCGGTGGCCCAAGACGACACGGCATCAATCGCAAGTTGAAGCCGGCGCTGAAGGAGAGGCGAATCATCACCCTGACAGCAAAGGGTAAGATCATCGACATAGAGAGCGGAGAAGACACCTGAAGGAAGAGAGGAAAGAAAACCATTGAGGGCAACCAGAAAAAAAGAGTAGTGCTCAGAACACTACCCTGGGGCACACCTTCGTATTGCTGAAAAGAGGCAGAGAGAGCGGTACCAAGTCTCACCCGAAAGGAACGACGAGAGAGGAAGCTGCGGAGAGAGAGAGAGAGATGACCACGAAGGCCAAAAGAATGAAGCTGGGATAGAATATGATATCGCCAAGTGGTGTCGTAAGCCTTTTCCAGGTCAAAAAGGACGGCAACAACGGAGATCTTTGCAGCAAAAGCAGTACGAATATAGACCTCCAAGTTCACCAGGACATCTGTCGTGCTGCGCCACTTGCAGAAACCAAATTGAGAAGGGGAGAGGAGGGGATGGTGTTCCAGGAACCACATCAGACGAACGTTAACCATACGTTCAAAGAGATTGCAGACACAATTTGTGAGGGCAATAGGGCGAAAGTCCTTAGGGGATGTTACCAGAGACCCCGGCTTGCAAACAGGGAGGACAACGGCATCGAGCCAGTCCTCAGGGACTGACGACGACTCCCAGATCCGATTATACAGACTCGGTAAATACCGAGACGTGCACAGAGGGAGATGGCGAAGCATCTCATAATGAATACCATCGGAGCCCGCCGCCATAGAACCGCAGAGGGCCAGGGCAGAACGAAGTTCAGAGAGAGAGAGAAGGGATCGTTATAGGGAAGCCGAAGACAAGTGCAGAAATCTAAAGGACGAGACTCAAGGACAGGTTTACGAAGAAGGAAAGATTGGGGAAGATGATGACCAGAGCTAACAGAAGAAAAGTGGGAACCCAGTTCGGTAGCGACCTGCAACGGGTCCGCCACAAGAGTACCATGGAGGTGAAGGACCGGCGAAACATCGGGAATGAACTTACCCGCTATCTTGCGGATACGTTTCCAGATCTGTGGCAGAGGAGTTTCGGACGTAATGGTGGAGACATAAGATGCCCAACATTCATGTTTAGTCGTACAGATGGCCCTACAGGCCACCGCACTCGCTTTCCGAAAGAAAAGAATCGGCCGTCTGCCGACGGCGGTGCCTCTTCCAGGCTGCACGCTTACAGCGGACAGCCCGAGCACAGTCTGCATTCCACCAGGGAACACACTTCTGTGGACCCGGAGAGGAAGAGCGAGGAATAGAGCGGAGGGCAGCGTCGAAGACAGTCATGAAAAAGGAGGAGAGCACAAGGGAGAGGTCAGAGAGAGCAGCACTGAGGGTAAATAGGTTCCAGTCCACTTTAGCAAACTGCCACCTAGGGAAGGAGAGGGGAGGGCAAAAAGAGAAAAAGGTAACAAGGATGGGGAAATGGTCACTGCCATGGAGGTCATCAAAAACCTGCCACGTGAAATCTAAGTAAAGAGAAGACGAGCAAAGAGAAAGATAAAGACAGGAAAGGGTGAGAGTCCGAGAGTCCAAATGCGTGGGCTCACCAGAATTCAGAAGAGACAGGGAAGAAGAGGATAAACGGCTCAAGAAGGCGACCCCGGGTGTTCGTCAGAACATCACCCTAAAGGGAATGACAATTGAAATCACCCAGCAGGAGCACAGGCTCCGGCAAGGAGTCCAGTAAGTGTTTAAGATCAGGAAGAGAAAGCGGGACACTCGGGGGAAGATAAATGGAACAAACAGTGTACCATTTCCCCACAAAGATACGAGCAGCAGAACAATGGAGAGACGAAGGAAAAAGTAAGGGGACAAAGAACATCAGAGCGAAGTAGAGGCCACTAGATAGTTGTCCTCTGTTAAATTCAGGCAAATATAGTCCTCTCTCTAAATTGTGTGTGTGGGTGGGAGGGGGCCGCCTCCCACACAACCCGTCCTCTTAAAAATAACGACACTTTTCGCTCGCATGCGCACTATGGCCAAATTTGGACGTAATTTGAAATGAAATCGACTCACAAAAGTGACGTACTGTCCCGTTTTCTGTTAAGAGTCGTCCAGCTTACTCGAAAAAGTTAGAAGAGGAAACTTTCAATTAACGTTTTTCATACCGTTTTGAAGCTTTGAGAATTTCCTGCCCACCTAACCTATCAGAGGACCCTTAACTTACTGTTTTTGAGTAAAAAAAAAATCCAAATTTTCATTTTCAAGTTAGGTCCACTTTCGGCCATACTGGTAAACGGCCAAAAGTGACACTTAAGAGGACAGGGTGACAATTTTTAACTTCATCTGAAAAGAAATTTTTCAGTGTCAGTAGTTAACGGATGGAATGCATTAGGCAGTGATGTGGTGGAGGCCGACTCCATACACAATTTCAAATGTAGATATGAGAGCCCAGTAGGCTCAGGAATCTGTACACCAGTTGATTGACAGTCTAGAGGCGGGACGAAAGAGAAAGCTCAACCCCCACATGCACAATTTGTAACTTCGGTAACGAGATTGGAGGGGGGATAATTAAAATTTGTGCATTTCCAAAGTTCAGAACCCACCGTCCCCAAAACATCCCCTCCCCCTACAAACGACAGAGTCAAGGACAAATTCAGTTTCCTAAATATTGCAGAAAATCGTAGGCGACAACCTGTACTGGGGACCGTAACTCCGGGGCAAATGTTTGTAAATGACGCTTTATCTACGTTGATCTAACGTAGATTAAGCGTTACTCAAGCAAGTTTTGGCTGCTTTGAGAACTAGTATCGTGACAACTCCTGACATCACGAGCCTTTACTTGAATGTTTAGTAGTCATATGGAATTATGGTTCATCGTGCTTGTGCATGTAGAGCAGATGGTGCATGAAGTGGAGATATCTGCAAGAAGTATTAGCACTTAAAGAAGTGCTTACTTCATTGAAGATACTTTTTTTTTCTTTAAGTATATTTTTTTATCTGCAGTCTTCCTAAACAAGGAAACTCTAAATAATTTAACAATTTATTGAACTATTGTAGTACTTTTCATACATTAACACAAATTTATATGTCACTAGTACAAGCATCAAGCTGCAACATTAAGATTCCGGTAATCGCCTAAATTCTTAAAGCTTCCAATTTTACAAACAAATTTATTCCGATCAGTTTCCTAATGGTTGCGCTCTCATGCGATAGGTAGCCTAGCAGAGCAGGGAACACGCCCGCAGGAACAGTATCGGCGCCTGGCCAGGCTGTGAGTACATCAGTTAGGACCCGGTAGGGGTGGACAGGTGTGGGGGGCGGTGTATCACGTGTAGAACCATGTTGTATGTTAGTGTGAGGTGGTGTGGGTGCTGACGGCAGTAGTGTACATGGTAGTAGTAGTGTGCTGAAGGTGGTCGAGTGTAGAACTGTGTGTAACGAAGGTGGGTGTATAGGATGGCTCCGTGTAGGTGGGCGTAGTATAAGTTGGAGCCGTGTAGGTGGGCGTAGTATAAGTTGGCGCCGTGTAGGTGGGCGTAGTATAAGTTGGCGCCGCGTAGGTGGGCGTAGTATAAGTTGGCGCCGTGTAGGTGGGCGTAGTATAAGTTGGCGCCGTGTAGGTGGGCGTAGTATAAGTTGGCGCCGTGTAGGTGGGCGTAGTATAAGTTGGCGCCGTGTAGGTGGGCGTAGTATAAGTTGGCGCCGTGTAGGTGGGCGTAGTATAAGTTGGCGCCGTGTAGGTGGGCGTAGTATAAGTTGGCGCCGTGTAGGTGGGCGTAGTATAGGATGGCGCCGTGTAGGTGGGCGTAGTATAAGTTTGCTCCGTGTAGGTGGGCTTGGTATAGGATGGCGCCTTGTAGGTGGGCGTAGTATATAATGGCGCCTTGTAGGTGGGCTCAGTATAAGTTGGAGCCGTGTAGGTAGGATTGGTATAAGTTGGCGCCTTGTAGGTATAAGTTGGCTCCGTGTAGGTGGGCGTAGTATAAGTTGGCGCCGTGTAGGTGGGCGTAGTATAAGTTGGCGCCGTGTAGGTGGGCGTAGTATAAGTTAGCGTCGTGTAGGTGGGCGTAGTGTCCACTGTATTGGTGGGTGTAGTGGAGGAGAGCTTAGTAACGCGCGGGGTGTAGGTGGCGGTGTCACAGGGTGTGAAGGTGCAGATGGAGCCGCCACGGACACACTCACACCAGTTACACTTATCTACCATCCACATGGACCCGTCCGTGCAAGAGTCCACCCCAACCTCCGGTACGTAACCTGTAAGAGAAGAGATTTTACAATTTAATAATTTTAATGATACAAATAAAAAAAAAAAAAAAAAAAAAAAAAAAACTTGTTGACGCAAGCGTTAACAAAATGTCTGGCACATTTAGAAAAGCAATTGTTTTAAAAGCCAAGGGGAGTCGAGATCTAGGCGCAGCCAGATCTTAAAATTCTTCATTATCCGAAGCTTAGTTTAAACTACTGTAACTTAAAATTTATCCATACCATGTAGTTCTCAAATTAGCCTTTTAACTTCAATTAATGTTGCATTTAACCGCTTCAATCCCCCCTAACAAAAATTGCTAATAAAAAAAAAATATATATATAGGGCTAGAACTTTGCGATTGCTAGTTTTGAAAGTGGTTATAGTAGTAGTTTAATAATCAATATATGAACAAGTACTTTTTAAAGTGTTGCAAAAGTAATTCCAGATTAAAACATACTGAAATAATGGCAACTTTCCACAATTATTCAACTTTTGAGGCAGACAAAAAAAATATTTCAGAAGAGAACTTGCCTTCCCCACAGTTATTAGTGTGCACACAACTGCGCTGGAATATGAAGCGGTAACGCAGCTGCAGGTGTTGCAGTCGTCCTGCCAGCGTGACCCTGGCACGCAGGAGCCGGTAGTCGCCGGAGGAACAGTGCTGGGAACCCAGGAATCTGAAGAAATGTAAAGTAATTACAATTATGCCACAGCCTGCATCTAAAAGGCCGCGTGTAAACTGTCCCGAATCTGCACTACATGGAGAAATCCCCCAGTCAGTGTGGGTGCACCGTGTTAGTTTGTGGGTGCATCATTAAGTTGGTTAATTTCAGATTAAGCAGCAAACCATTTATATATAATTAGTTTCAAGGAACATTTAGCAGGCCGGTAAGCAGAAAGGCTACCAATGTAGAAATGTGTACTATGGTCAGCTACTTTAAGCAGTGTTGACAAGAGCAAGCACGGGGAAATATAGGTGAAGGGAATAAATGTCATCTCTGCTCTTTTATAGCCATCGAAACTTTTCACACAAACTACTTCCCTCCGCGAGGCGGCGGCGTGTTGTACCAACCTTCTGCCCGATTGTCTAAGTTAGTTAAAGTTACACCAGCAATAAACTATTACAACAGCTCTGTCCCAGAGACAATCCACGTCAAAGCTTTTTTTCCATTTCTATATTTTACGCATTTTTTTGGCTGGCACGTTCTTTCGTCCACGTGTAGTAAAATAGAAACTTCCCGCTTCTATACTTGAGTGTTTTGATGCCTGAAAGAAAGCTTAGAGGGCTTGAAAAATTGCAGAACGAAGCCCTGAGGATAATCCTTGGGTGCCCTCGTACCACAAAGATACTTAATATGAGAAAGGAACTTAATATTCTGAGCGTTGTTGATCGTGTTACTGAAATTAACCGTCAAGTTGGTATAAAAATGCTTAGGCTAACTCATCCTAATCCTTGCACAGAAGCCCTCCAGACTTACTTTATTGAAGATCAGCATTGTTCCAAATGGATAACAAAAACTGGAACTCAACTCAGAATGTATGGGGTTCATGATTTGTACCAAGAGAAACAACAACGGCACTTTCCTGCACCGTGGGAGGTTACACCCTTTCCAGTTTTAATCCCTCCCTTTCCACCCAAGAAGCAAATTAGAGATAAGCCAAAGCTTCGTCTTGAGGCAAAGCTCAACGCCTTAAGCCATATTGATGCTCTGTCCACAGAGCATTCTCTCTCTCAAATCATATACACTGATGGTTCCCTACACCGCACCACGGGTGCAGCTGGAAGTGCAGTTGTTCTGACAATGGGCGATGGCTTGTACTTTGAGTGGGGAGTCCGTATAAACAATTGGGCCTCTACCCTTCAGACTGAACTATTTGCCTTGATACTTGCACTGAAATGTGTACAAGTCTCCAAACTTGATACATTAATTGTAAGCGACTCCTTATCATCCTTAAATGCTCTCAACTCTTTAAGACAACTGTAACATGCTCGTGTCCGAAGCTAGACACAAATACAACAAAATTATTAAGGATGGTAACAGAGTCCATTTCATGTGGTCTCCATCTCATGTTGGCCTCCGAATGCATGATAGAGCTGATAAGTTAGCCAAAGAATCTGCCTTTAAAGGAGCCGTTGAGTGTAACCTTGGATTGTCAATGAGCAATCTGAGAGCAGCAGTACACCGAGAACTTCAACAAGATCTTGTAGATCTGAGGCAAAGTGAAATTGACACCAGTAATTCCATCTATCATCATACTATCATGCAAGAGGAGCCACACATCTATGGATCATCCAATAAAATCAGCAGACTTCTAGATGTTACTGCTGCTCGGCTTAGACTCGGTTACAAGTATCTCTGGGAATTCTCATTATCTGCCGATGTAGACCTGACCAAATTTAAACTGTGTCAACAAAATTATTCGCACACCCTCCGTCACTATGTGATGGAGTGCGAAAAGATACGTGAATTTAGAGACAATTCTATAACCAATGTTCCAGCGATGTGTAAATATTTCATTCAAAATGATCTGCTACCAGAAATTTTAGCCAAATATCCCCAGTTTGCTAACTGTAGGTAGTAACCGAGTGATTGTAACCTATCCACCGCTGCCCACTGGATGGGGGGCGGTGTGCAGGACAAACATAAATTGTGACACTAGCTCTGCACATATGTCAGTTGTTTAATTTAGAACCTGTATTTGAGGTCGATCTTTAACCCATTGTTGATGTGACGACTTATATTGAATTTTGTAACTAGCTCATCAAGATTGTAACTTGCTTAGCTAAATGAATTGTGGGGTTCAGTCCCTGAGCCCATTATGTGCCTCTGTAACCCTTTCCACTACCGCCCACAAGATGTGTATGGGGTGCATAATAAATGAACTAAAACTAAACTATACTTGAGGTTTCAACTTTCAGGAAGGATAAAATTATGTAGACGTTAGCATGGTTCTAGAAATAAAAATCTAGTATGATAATTATATTCCCTAGCACAGGTTATCAGTAGGCCTTAATTTTAGAATTGCTAAAAAAAAAAAACTTTCCTACTCAACTTTTACTGAAGCCAAGAGACTGAAACCAAGATATAAACCATCATTGCCAGAATTAAAGCTAAACATCCAGTTACAAGTGTAAACTTACCCAGTGTCCTGGCGAGGATGCCCTTAGTTTCCTGGAGGATAAGCTGGAGTTGGAGCAGCCAGTCTGCCAGCTGCCTCTCCGTGGCTCCTGCTCCCCGCATCATGCACACGTCCCACGCACACGTCTCTGTAAGGAACCTCTTGTCAACTCTTGCTGCAAGATACCACCTTACACCCATATTCTTCCCTATGTCACTTTACAAACAGTTTGAATCTAGAAAGGAATACAAGAAGTGGTAGGAAGCAATGCTAAAATTACCAGTTTACAAGTTACCAACTCTTTTTGCTAGAAAGTCTGCCAAAATTCTCACAGATTCGAAATTAACTAAACTCTCAGATGTTCACAAGAGTACATTAAGTGGTTCCAAGTTTGAGTTAATAGACCAACCAGGTCGAGGGAGGGGGGGGTTTAACTAGGACCTACCAGCGTGAGACTGCAGGTCTTTGTCCCTGCCGATGATTGGATGGAGCAACCTGCGGCACAAGACTTCGTCCTGCAGCAAAGGAGACTTGCAGGGGTTCAGCTGCGTCAGGAAATAAAAGATTAAAATTTTCAAAGGCTTGATATTTATGAACAAATTGTCAGATTCATTTTTGCAGTCTAGTTCCATAACTTATGACATTTAGAATATTAACTAACTAAATATTTCCAGAGTCACAGTTTTGGTATACAAGGCACTTTTTTTTTTTAAGTCACTACAATTAAGGATAGATTCAGGCTACTTACTGCAGTTTCTTTTTCACATCCCACACACTGGAAACACCTACGATCCGTTTGGTCTTTCGTCTGAAATTAAAAGATCTGCAATATTAAAAATACCCGATTAATGCCTTAAGCTCCACATTTAAATCTTTCTAAACTGGCAAAATCGGCAGCCAAATTAACTTCAGCATCTTAAGCCACTTCCCAAATTTCTGACACAAGCTATTCGTTATAGGCTATCCCACTATTTCAGAAGAGAAGAATGAAGGAGTAAGTAGCTCACCCTCCACGACTCTGGGAACGCCAGAGGCCAGGACTGGAGAGTGTGGACGACGTTGTTCCTGCTGGTGAAGTCATCGTCTGTGTAGAAGTTGTAGTGACCACACAGACCGTCCAGATGGTTTGTGTGGCTGGGATACGCCCACACGTCCAGCCGCTGACTACAGTGTTGCAGCTACAACCAATAGTTTATATTTTAGTACTTAAAACCATGGAACACTGAACATCTGTGTACAGTGTCACTTTTGAGACCTAATGACATACCACGATCTTAGAGGAGCCGAGCAGGTAGATGCAGCCTCCGTCCCTCCAGGCCAGTACTGGGTGTGCACCAGCAGAGGACTACTGCGTGCGCTCCGCTGGCCGGTACAGTGTACAGGTCCCCGTTCACCGTTATCTGTAAACATTGCTGAATTACCATTTTCATTTAAGCTGGGACATTTAGTCCAGTTTAATTTTCAACTAGAGTTTCAGCATTAGTTTATTTAAGCCTTAACTTACAGCAAAAACTGATCCAGAGTCCAGAGTGATAACAGTGTGAGGATTGTCCCTGAAGGTTGTGCGAGAGAGGCAGGACGCGTGCCCATTACACTGATCAAAGTCACTAAAGACACCAACATCAGGCGTGTAGGTCAGGTCACTCTGTGCTACAGAATAGTTGCAGACGCCATGCCAGTCGAAGCGGTATCCGTCGAAGGTCTTTATATGGGGATCATTGTAAATGTAGCAATGCCTACCTGCAATACAATTTCCATTAATATACAGCAAGCAATTTTATATATTTTTCTACATAACAGTATTGGAGTGCACCGAAGCTAGTTTCCTTTAGCAAGTGTATCTTAACTCACAGCAATCTTCAATAGTTTGAGTCTGGGTCCAGACACCCTTCACACAAGTAAGGGGGATGCACTGAGCGAGCAGTTTAGAACCGTCCTGGTACATCAGGCCGTCAAACTCGCAGCCTGAAGAGAAGAATTTGAGTGTCAAGTAAACCATTATAGGACACAGTATTAAAATATCAAGCTAGTAGACTTATCAACTGTAGTAGTTGTAGACTTATCGCTAGTAGACTTATCAAATATCAACTGTAGACTTGCAGAGCAAGGAACCATCAGATTGTACAACAGGTGAAGTTTTAAACCAATCAATAATGGTTTGGGACGGAGGAAAATTACAACCCAAATTAGAAGACAAAGCAATAGCACAATACTTACAATGAGTGTCTCCTGGGTTGCCGGCGTCGTGACGCTGAACGAGACCATTCCGACAGACCAAGGAGAAGCAGCAGCTGGGCATGGAGAGCACCACCTCCCCGTGCTTCACTCTGGCGTCCCCGAAGCAACACCCGCTCCCGGCTTCTTCCCTAGTAGCTGTCCAAAGACATTTTAATGCAAAAAATTAAATTAATCTGGAGCATCAGACATTTATGCAATCACTGCATAAATAAATGTAACAAAACCTAGAGTAACTTTAGTGAACTGAAATGCTAAGAATTCTTATTGCCATACAAGAAAGATATCTTTAAGTTTAAAATTTCATACAAGACCGACTGCAATAATTTGACTTGCTTCCAGTAGGCGAGACCAAGAGAGTCAACAGGACGCAGGCCAGGAGGCTGACGCCACCAGTTGCTTGCGTCACAGTCTTGTGCTATAGAGAAGTGGTTATTAATGAGAGACATTGAGTAGTCAAGAATTTTTAGTGGGGCTCACGAAGAGCCGATACAAATTTAGAGATTCATTACAAGCGGGGACAGTTATCCAATCGGACATTATACAACTTTCAAATATTAGCATTAACCAACGGTCAGAAACTTTAGATGCGAAAGTTTCTAGAAACGTTATGCAAGCAGTGTAATATTAAAAGGTGAGGGGCTTAGGTCAGATTACCGTCTAGTGCAAGTATGCACGAAATAGACTTTCGCAGTCTTGGCACCGACAGACGATAAGACATCTCCACCTTGCCAGTGGGAGACCAACACGCGTTAACAATAAGAAAAAACATAAGACTAGTTTTAAGATTTGTAAATATACTAGTGAAAAAAGTTAGTAAAAGACCAAGACAGTAGTGCAACAGATATTTTAATTACTAAAAAAAAAAAAAAAAACATTTTAGCCAACCAAGCCATTCAACCATCACCACCTTATGTCTAAAGCCAAGTATATCATAATCCCTAGATTCTTTACTACTTCAGCTAGGTTGTCAAGATTTTAATGCAGTCCAGATTAAAAAATGCAGCATCTTCCGTCGAAGGTCTATTACTACATAGCTACTAGGACATATCATCCACCAAAAACATTGCAAGTGGCATAATTAGTAATAAGATATGTAGCATCATAATAAAGGATTAATTGCTAAAATTTACTTTTATCCCTCATTACAAAACCATATCCAAGACCCTCTTAAAAGCTCCTAAACAGTACAATATTAAACCAAGACAAAGAGAGTATTTAAACCCACAGCAAGTCACGAAAGCGTACTTATTGATGATAATAAACAGCTTTATTGGACGTGAAGCAGAGCTGTTCTGGCAAATCTTTGAACATTGCGTCTTTGCCAGAGAAATTTCGTCTGGAGCAAACTAGACCTCCACATGGGTGTAAAACCTATCAAGATCACTGGATGAAACAAGTCACCGTCACGGTTGTTGCCACGTTCAATGTATATACGTTACTACCCACAAGAACCGCTCGTTATGTATACTATTTTACGTCATACGCTGTTGCCCATTGTCTTGCGTGAATTAAAAAAGCTATTGAATGTGCAAATCTTTTTTTTTTGTCAATTCAATCTGAAACTTTCCATCTATTTAAAAAAATTTCAAACTCTTAGTCATAATATGAATTTAATTTTTCAAAGCTTCTGGGTGTAAAAAAAAGCCAAGTTACCCATACAATGGAAAGCTGTAAAAGCACCAACCTAACAACAGGATCCTGCTAGAGTAATTCTTATTACTCTAATAAACAATTTGGCCAAAATTAATTACAAGTTAGTAATTAAAATTTAAACTAATTAAATACCGCATAACGTACCATACTGAAGCCTCTTTAAAACGCCACCAACACGACTGACGTAAGCGCCCTAAACGGCTCGTCAGTGCCACACACGCTGCACTACTGCCATTCACTCTTCCAATACTCCACGAAAACTACTGTTTGAGACGCTCTGAATTCCAACCCGTCCTCGACTCAAGTCCATTACATCCACCGGTCGACCCCACAACGTATTCATAAATTTTTATATGCTGTTCATTCAAAACGGGAATGTTCTCAAACATAAATTAATATTATAATATATTAGCATATTGTACATATATAAGCATAGGTTAGGTGTTTAGGTTCTGTTGGCGATTATTTGTCTTTGAAGTACGCGGGTGAAGCATTTACAGCGTTGTGGTTTGAACAAAATTCGTCAGTGAAGCACTTGTTCCGGAAGTGTTCGAACGAAATCAGTTGCGAGTCGCAGCCCGTCCTCCAAACAAAGATCCAAAAGTGATTCCATGCACCCGCCAAACCCCCTGTTTATGAATGAAAAGCGGTTTACACACGACTCACAACTGCTGACGTTCGAACATATCCGGAACAAGTGATTCACTGACGACTTTTGTTCGAATCCCAACGCTATAAATGCTTCACCCACGTACTACAAATACAAATAATCGCCAACAGAACCTAAAAACCTAACCTAACCTATCCTATGCCTATATATACACAATATGCTAATATATTATAATATTAATTTATACTTGAGAAAATTCCCATTTTGAATGAACAGCATGTTAAAATTTATGAATGCGTCTGTGGGGTCGACCGCTGAATGTAATGGACTTGAGTCGAGGACGGGTTGGCGAGTCGTGTGTAAACCGTTTTTCTTTCATAAACACCTGGGGGTTTGGCGGGTGCATGGAATCACTTTTGGGCCTTTGGTTGGAGGACGGGCTGCGTGATAACATTGAAACACTTCTCGAACAGTGCCTTGCTCACTTCCTGTGTTCGAATCACACCTGTGTAAGTACTCACCCACGATAACAATACAAATAATTACCTACAACATCTGAATACCAGACGTAACCCAATTTAGCCCAAACTATACAGCAAACTCTAAAATATAATAATGTTAATTAATATAAGAAAATACTGATTATGAATACAGAGCACGTAAAATTTTTTAGATACGCCTCAGGCCGCAACCTGGACGCTCCTGGCCTGAGGACGGGTACGGCTCACGTACTGCATTTATAAATGATTGCCAAAAGAAGAGAATCATTTAAACTAACCTCTCCTAGCCCTAACTATACAACAAATTATAATACACAGTAATATTAAATCATACTCGAGAAAATATCTATTTTTTAGTTACACTGAGAAAAATTGAAGGCGACTTTGAGGCCGGCCGCAGCTTGGACGAGCCTGGCCTGAGGACAGGTTGGCATATACTTAAACCAAGTGTAAATAAAAATATTTGGAAACTGTAACAAGACATTAAACTTACCCTAGGGCCAAATTTCCCCAAAACTATTCCATGTAATAAACTTCATTTATGGGAAAAATATATAATTATTTATATATATAATTATTTATAAAATATAATAAATATTTATTAGACATCTTGGGAAATGCTTTTACGAATGCGCCTTTTGGAGACGGCCCAATTACACAAAGTGGGATTCGAGCCTACGGCCATGGAACATCCCGCTCCCCACCACTACATCACCACTATTTACGCCGTACCAGTTCATGAAGAACAAAACCCAAATTAACCCAAATTAACCAATTAAATTGGTTATAAATAGGAGCTGCCTCGTATGGCCAATAGGCCTTCTGCAGTTACCTTTGTTCTTATGTAAACATCCGCGAGAACCATTTTCTTCGAATTCAGATACAAGTCGAAGGGGAACATTTGTAAGTTTGTGTTTACACATCGCGTGAAGCCGTCGATGTGGAAAGACTCAGTAATTCGGTATATGAGAATATGGTTCACCCCGTGTTCTCCCGCGGGGACAGGAAGCCTGGTACAATTATCAACGTCCTCCTCTGGCAACCAATTACTTTCTTCACGATGCAACCTACATTAGTTACCTTACTCCTGGGTACCTTATTTACTGCTAGGTTAAGACGCATCATGTTAAGGAGACAATGGCCAACTGTCACATGTTATACATACTGACACGTGACACATATCAACGCATGATACCTGTTGACACGTGATACATACTTTCATGATACATATACACGTTATACATACTAGTAGACACGCATGATACTGATAAGTGACACGTGTCATATGTGTCATATATGAGTTGACAGCGAAGGTTCACGAGAATAAAATATTCTAATTTGAAAGCCTTTCCGTACCTATGTATACAACAAGAAACAATGCCACACAGTTAAATTGACTTCCTCTTCCAATGCAAATCGGTGTTCTATTTTTGGCTTCTGACGCTCCAGATTCCAATAACTACGAGCGAGTGGTGTCGAGACGCTTCGAATCCCAGACGTGGTGGTGTAGAGCACGCGCACACGGCCTCAGTCGTCAACCAGGTCCGGCAGCAGCAGGAATGACCACTACTTCTTTTGGGGTTTCGTCTATTGGTGCTGAAAACGTGTAAGTGCGTAGAGCATTCTTTGTTTAGTTATGGATTCGATGAAAACGATGAAGTTAGTCATCTTATGTTTTATATTTCATCAAAAGTTGACTTTTTATATCGTACCCGATGATTCCATAACTTCGACACTTCCAATTTGTAACTGCGAACACTTAAAATTATTCCAGAGTGTGGATAATGACTGTGTGGGCCGTGTATAGTTTGCTCCTGCTAGCTGTGCTTCACCAGCCTACTAAAGGTACCAATTTTTAACTAGCTTGTTTAAATTAATTGGCTTAAATTTAAGTACTTGAATTTTATCGCTCAAATCTATTGAAGTAATCGGCGTTTGTCATAATTTCGCATCCTCCAGGACTATCTGTAAATGTTTCAAGCGGCAGCTGTTGCTACGGTGAACGCCGCGTCCAGAACGGTGAGGTGGTCCTCGGTCTCCCTGACTGTTGCCTCAACCTCGTCTGCCATAACGGTCATATTGAAGGCAAATATGTAGGCAGTCCT
>WNGS01167840.1:8336360-8347433 GCA_020271785.1 Procambarus virginalis | reverse complement strand
GGTGGGCGTAGTGTAGGTGGGTGTAGTATAAGTGGGTGTAGTGTAGGTGGGTGTAGTGTAGGTGGGCGTAGTGTAGGTGGGCGTAGTATAAGTGGCGTAGTGTAGGTGGGCGTAGTATAAGTGGGCGTAGTGTAGGTGGGTGTAGTGTAGGTGGGCGTAGTGTAGGTGGGCGTAGTATAAGTGGGCGTAGTGTAGGTGGGTGTAGTATAAGTGGGCGTAGTGTAGGTGGGTGTAGTGTAGGTGGGCGTAGTATAAGTGGGCATAGTGTAGGTGGGCGTAGTGTAGGTGGGCGTAGTATAAGTGGGCGTAGTGTAGGTGGGCGTAGTATAAGTGGGCGTAGTGTAGGTGGGCGTAGTATAAGTGGGCATAGTGTAGGTGGGCGTAGTATAAGTGGGCGTAGTGTAGGTGGGCGTAGTATAAGTGGGCGTAGTGTAGGTGGGCGTAGTATATTTAGGTGTAGTATAAGTGGGTTTAGTGTAGGTGGGCGTAGTATAAGTGGGCGTAGTGTAGGTGGGCGTAGTGTAGGTGGGCGTAGTATATTTAGGTGTAGTATAAGTGGGTGTAGTGTAGGTGGGCGTAGTATAAGTGGGCGTAGTGTAGGTGGGTGTAGTGTAGGTGGGCGTAGTATAAGTGGGCGTAGTATAAGTGGGTGTAGTGTAGGTGGGCGTAGTATAAGTGGGTGTAGTGTAGGTGGGCGTAGTATAAGTGGGCGTAGTGTAGGTGGGCGTAGTGTAGGTGGGCGTAGTGTAGGTGGGCGTAGTATAGGTGGGCGTAGTATAGGTGGGCGTAGTATAGGTGGGCGTAGTATAAGTGGGCGTAGTATAAGTGGGCGTAGTATAAGTGGGCGTAGTATACGTGGGCGTAGTATACGTGGGCGTAGTATACGTGGGCGTAGTATACGTGGGCGTAGTATACGTGGGCGTAGTATACGTGGGCGTAGTATACGTGGGCGTAGTATACGTGGGCGTAGTATACGTGGGCGTAGTATACGTGGGCGTAGTATACGTGGGCGTAGTATACGTGGGCGTAGTATACGTGGGCGTAGTATACGTGGGCGTAGTATACGTGGGCGTAGTATACGTGGGCGTAGTATACGTGGGCGTAGTGTAGGTGGGCGTAGTGTAGGTGGGCGTAGTGTAGGTGGGCGTAGTGTAGGTGGGCGTAGTATAAGTGGGCGTAGTATAAGTGGGCGTAGTATAAGTGGGCGTAGTATAAGTGGGCGTAGTATAAGTGGGCGTAGTATAAGTGGGCGTAGTATAAGTGGGCGTAGTGTAGGTGGGTGTAGTGTAGGTGGGTGTAGTGTAGGTGGGCGTAGTGTAGGTGGGCGTAGTATAAGTGGGCGTAGTATAAGTGGGCGTAGTATAAGTGGGCGTAGTATAAGTGGGCGTAGTATAAGTGGGCGTAGTATAAGTGGGCGTAGTATACGTGGGCGTAGTATACGTGGGCGTAGTATACGTGGGCGTAGTATACGTGGGCGTAGTATACGTGGGCGTAGTATACGTGGGCGTAGTATACGTGGGCGTAGTATACGTGGGCGTAGTGTAGGTGGGCGTAGTGTAGGTGGGCGTAGTGTAGGTGGGCGTAGTATAAGTGGGCGTAGTATAAGTGGGCGTAGTATAAGTGGGCGTAGTATAAGTGGGCGTAGTATAAGTGGGCGTAGTGTAGGTGGGCGTAGTATAAGTGGGCGTAGTGTAGGTGGGCGTAGTGTAGGTGGGCGTAGTGTAGGTGGGCGTAGTATAAGTGGGCGTAGTGTAGGTGGGTGTAGTGTAGGTGGGCGTAGTATAAGTGGGCGTAGTATAAGTGGGCGTAGTATAAGTGGGCGTAGTATAAGTGGGCGTAGTATAAGTGGGCGTAGTATAAGTGGGCGTAGTATAAGTGGGCGTAGTATAAGTGGGCGTAGTATAAGTGGGCGTAGTATAAGTGGGCGTAGTATAAGTGGGCGTAGTATAAGTGGGCGAAGTATAAGTGGGCGAAGTATAAGTGGGCGAAGTATAAGTGGGCGAAGTATAAGTGGGCGAAGTATAAGTGGGCGAAGTATAAGTGGGCGAAGTATAAGTGGGCGAAGTATAAGTGGGCGAAGTATAAGTGGGCGAAGTATAAGTGGGCGAAGTATAAGTGGGCGAAGTATAAGTGGGCGAAGTATAAGTGGGCGAAGTATAAGTGGGCGAAGTATAAGTGGGCGAAGTATAAGTGGGCGAAGTATAAGTGGGCGAAGTATAAGTGGGCGAAGTATAAGTGGGCGAAGTATAAGTGGGCGAAGTATAAGTGGGCGAAGTATAAGTGGGCCTTGTAACCTCAGTATGGAGAGGCGAGGCAGGAGTGGTTGTCAAGTTATAGACACTATGGCTGGTATTGGTGGGTGTAGTGGAGGAGAGCTTAGTAACGCGCGGGGTGTAGGTGGCGGTGTCACAGGGTGTGAAGGTGCAGATGGAGCCGCCACGGACACACTCACACCAGTTACACTCATCTACCATCCACATGGACCCGTCCGTGCACGAGTCCACCCAACCTCCGGTACGTAACCTGTAAGAGAAGCGTTTACAATTTAATAATTTTAATTATGCAAAACTTTAGAAGAACCTTGTTGACGCAAGCGTTAACAAAATACGACGTACATTTAGAAAAGCAACGTTTTTAAAGCAAACTAAAATGCCCGCTTTAAAATGTTTGCTCGCCTTTTAACGCAAACTTTTAAAGCAATGGGGGGGGGGTCGAGATCTAGGCTCAGGCGGATTTTATATTAAAATTCATTATCAGTAGTTTAGCTAGTTTAGTAACTATTTAAAATTTACCCATAGCATATGTTTCTCAAATTAGCCTTTTCGATTAATGTTGCATTTAACCGCTTCAATTCCCTCCCCCCCCCAAAAAAAAAAAAATTGTCAATAAGAATTTATATAATTATAGGGATAGAACTTGCGATTGCTACTTTTGAAACTAGTTTCAGTAGTAGTTTAAAAATACTTCATCTTATAAAGTTCTGAAATTTGTTTATTCTAGATTAAACCTTACCAAACTAATGACAACTTTCCATAATTCAACTTTTGGCAGAAAAAAATAATAGTCAAGAGAGAACTTGCCTTCCCCACAGTTTATTAGTGTGCACACAACTGCACTGGAATGCAAGGCGATTACGCAGCTGCAGGTGTTGCAGTCGTCCTGCCAGCGTGACCCTGGCACGCAGGAGCCGGTAGTCGCCGGAGGAACAGTGCTTTTAACCCAGGAATCTGAAGAAATTTAAAGTAATTACAATTATGCCACAGCTTGCATCTAAAAGGCCGCGTGTAAACTGTCCCGAATCTGCACTACATGGAGAAATCCCCCAGTCAGTGTGGGTGCACCGTGTTAGTTTGTGGGTGCATCATTAAGTTGGTTAATTTCAAATTAAGCAGCAAACCATTTATATATAATTAGTTTCAAGGAACATTTAGCAGGCCGGTAAGCAGAAAGGCTACCAATGTAGAAATGTGTACTATGGTCAGGTACTTTAAGCAGTGTTGACAAGAGCAAGCACGGGGAAATATAGGTGAAGGGAATAAATTTAATCTGCGCTCTTACGGCCTTACGAACCTTTTCACACCAACTACTTTCCTCTGCGAGGCGGCGGCGTGTTGGACAATCGGGCAGAAGGTTGGTACAAGTTAGAGTTAAAGGCTATTGTTACACCAGCGATAAACAATCACAACAGCTCTATCCCAGAGACATTCCAAGTCATTAGGGTTACCAAGCATTTTTTTCATTTTTATTTTATGCATTTTTTGGCTGGCACGTTCTTTCGGCCACGTAGTAAATAGAAATTTCCAGCTTCCATATTTAAAGTTTCTACGTGCAGGGAGGCTAAATTATGTAGATAGGATGGTCCTAGAAACTTGTAGCATTAGAGATTAAATATTTCCAATTCATCAACAATTAGTATGGTAATTATATTCCCTGGCATAGTTTATCAGTATGCAATAATTTTAAATTGCTAAAAAACTTTTCCTACTCTACTTTTACCGAAGCCAAGAGGCAGAAACTAAGGAATAAACCATCATTGCCAGAATTAAAGCTAAACATCCAGTTACAAGTGTAAACTTACCCAGTGTCCTGGCGAGGATGAGCTTAGTCTGCTGGAGGATAAGCTGGAGCTGGAGCAGCCAGTCTGCCAGCTGCCTCTCCGTGGCTCCTGCTCCCCGCATCATGCACACGTCCCACGCACACGTCTCTGTAAGGAACCTCCTGTCAACTCTTGCTGCAAGATACCACCTTACACCCATATTCTTTCCTTCATTACTTTAAATTTTAAATTTTAGTCTAGAAAGGAATACAAGTGGTAGAAAGCAATGCCAAAATTACCAGTTTACAAGTACCAACTTTTTGCCAGAATATGCGCCAAAATTCGCGCAGATTCTAAATTAACTAAACTCTCAGATGTTCACAAGAGCACATTAAAAGGTTTCCAAGTCCGAGTTAATAGACCAACCAGGTCGAGGAGGGTAGGGGGGGGGTGTTTAAGACCTACCAGCGTGAGACTGCAGGTCTTTGTCCCTGCCGATGATTGGATGGAGCAACCTGCGGCACAAGACTACGTCCTGCAGCAAAGGAGACTTGCAGGGGTTCAGCTGCGTCGGGAAAACAAAATTAAAGTTTAACAGTCTTGTCAGGCATTCAAATCAAGATATTTTAAAGTTTTGACAACTTCACAGTATATGTGGGAATAAGTTTGAAACAAGCTTATTAGGTTTTCCAATGCTTTATATTTATGAACAAATTGTCATTCATTGTGATCTAATTCTATAACACATTTATAGTAAATATTAAACTACTTCCCGAAATTAGATATTTTGGTATACAAGGCATTTAAAAAAAATGTCAATTCGGGATTTAGGCTACTTACTGCAGTTTCTTTTTCACAGCCCAAACACTGGAAACACCTACGATCCTTTTGGTCTTTTGTCTGAAATTAAAGATCTGCGACTTTAAAACTACCTAATTAAAGCGTTAAGCTCTTAAAATTTGAATGAACATTCAGCATTTAAATTAAATTCAGTATTTTTTAAGCCACTTCCCAAATTTCTGGCACAAGCTATTCATTACAGATCGCAGTACTTCAGGAGAATAATGGAGCAAGTAGCTCACCCTCCACGACTCTGGGAACGCCAGAGGCCAGGACTGGAGAGTGTGGACGACGTTGTTCCTGCTGGTGAAGTCATCGTCCGTGTAGAAGTTGTAGTGACCACACAGACCGTCCAGATGGTTGGTGTGGCTGGGATACGCCCACACGTCCAGCCGCTGACTACAGTGTTGCAGCTACAACCAATAGTTTATATTTTAGTACTTAAAACCATGGAACACTGAACATCTGTGTACAGTGTCACTTTTGAGACCTAATGACATACCACGATCTTAGAGGAACCGAGCAGGTAGATGCAGCCTCTGTCCCTCCAGGCCAGTACTGGGTGTGCACCAGCAGAGGACACTACTGCGTGCGCTCCGCTGGCCGGTACAGTGTACAGGTCCCCGTTCACCGTTATCTGTAAACATTGCATAATTACCATTTTCATTTAAGCTGGGACATTTAGTCCAGTTTAATTTTCAACTAGTTTCAGCATTAGTTTATTTAAGCCTTAACTTACAGCAAAAACTGATCCAGAGTCCAGAGTGATAACAGTGTGAGGATTGTCCCTGAAGGTGGTGCGGGAGAGGCAGGACGCGTGCCCATTACACTGATCAAAGTCACTAAAGACGCCAACTTCTGGCGTGTAGGTCAGGTCACTCTGGGCTACAGAATAGTTGCAGACGCCATGCCAGTCGAAGCGGTATCCGTCGAAGGTCTTTATATGGGGATCATTGTAAATGTAGCAATGCCTACCTGCAATACAATTTCCATTAATATACAGCAAGCAATTTTATATATTTTTCTACATAACAGTATTGGAGTGCACCGAAGCTAGTTTCCTTTAGCAAGTGTATCTTAACTTACAGCAATCTTCAATAGTTTGAGTCTGGGTCCAGACACCCTTCACACAAGTAAGGGGGATGCACTGAGCGAGCAGTTTAGAACCGTTCTGGTACATCAGGCCGTCAAACTCGCAGCCTGAAGAGAAGAATTTGAGTGTCAAGTAAACCATTATAGGACAAAGTATTTAAATATCAAGCTACAACCTGCAGACCAAGGAACTATCAGATTGTACAACAGGTGAAGTTTTAAACCAATAATGGTTTAGGACGAAGGAAAATTACAACCCAAATTAGAAGACAAAGCAATAGCACAATACTTGCAATGAGTGTCTCCTGGGTTGCCGGCGTCGTGACGCTGAACGAGACCATTCCGACAGACTAAGGAGAAGCAGCAGCTGGGCATGGAGAGCACCACCTCCCCGTGCTTCACTCTGGCGTCCCCGAAGCAACACCCGCTCCCGGCCTCTTCCCTAGTAGCCGCTGGAGAAGATATAGTTGAAGCAAGCACACAGTTAACCCCTCCCCCAAACCCCCCCGCACAGTCTTTCACAAACTATAGAAAGAAGGGGCGCCAGGAGGTAGTAAATGTTACACCGAAGTGGGAAATAAAAAGGTTACTTTACTAAAGCACGTTACTGAGCAATGTAAAAGGCAGACATATTTAAGCAACTTTCCCCTTAGAGAAAGCTCGATAAATATAACATACCTAGTGCAGGCAAGGCCAAGAGCATGATCAGTAGACAGGTACAGGGGCGGATGACATGCTTTCTATGCGGTATACTCTGCAATAGAGAATTTTAGTATTTTTAGTAAAGTTCAACAAAGATACCTGTAATGTTGCCACAACTTATTTCCCCCAGTACTAAAGTACTTATGATGACACGAAGTCTAATCTGCTCACATTTTGGGGTAACTAACAACCTGTTCATAAAGGACTTCCAGTAGATTTAGAGTAATATACATGGACTTTTGATAAAATTTTTGGCAACACTAGCAAAGAAATTAGGCACAATGAATAAATGTTAAGAGAATACTGGAATGGATAAAATAGTTAAAGGAAAGGCCCGAAATTAATCTGACTACAGAAACGAGGGGCACCGCAAGGGTCATCTTTTGGGGCCCACCAATTTTGTCTTTCCTATTACAAACTACATCACAATTTACAGACCAAGATTTATGGTAAAGTAACAAGTGGAAATTATATCAAGGCCAATACAAATATATACAAACCACAGGTGGTTGGGAGATTGGTAAATGCCTTGTAATGTCGAGAAGCAATACTTTGGCTGCGTTGCCTGGTAAAGTGCGTCACAATTACCACATTAACATTACCGTGCAACAGACTTATTTAAAAGTACCTTGGAGTCATAATCCACACACCGCTCTTGTGCCAGGTAAGTCCACTACGGGCTCATCATAGCCTGTGCTACTTCGAACTTTTTCCGAGTAGCTGAATCTATAACAAGTCAATCCACTATTCCCTGGCAGTTGCATAGCAAGTGAGCTGCAGTATAGTTAACCAAACGCTAGAAATATTCAAGTTAACATTCTACTTCAAAGGAAAAAGTACTTTAACTGTACAATTATCTGGTGCACCCCACTTTGATTACTGTATCCATGCATGGATACATCTTCAAAAAGACAGCTGCTTTAGTGTGTTCGACACCTGCCAACAAAATTCATTCCTAAACCAAGTAGACGCGTACCAGGAACGGTTGGGAATCACGGAATCTACAAACTAGACAGATAGGGCCGATTTATCTACACTTAATTTGGAGGACGTTGACTTTTTTTTAAGAAGATCCGATTAACAAAGAGCAATGGCTAAGCTCAAACGACAATGTAAAACAAAACGGGAGACTAATTAAAAACCCATGGAACAGCCTACTCGCTGAAGCCGTAACTGTCAAAACACTTATTTCAAAGTCCAGCTCACCTGAAGTAGAGGGCAGAAGTGGCTCAAGCTAATTATCCTTAAGAGATATTATTGGTCGAGACGTACTTTAACTAAAATCTGTAAGAGAAATACTACAAATAAGGGTCCCTTCCACAAGCTGCCGGCTTGTCCTCATCGAGACCACTAGAGTTTTTCTCCAGTAAATTCAGGAAGGCTATGTCCACATTTTATATATAAAGTCAAACTGGTATAGACAGAGGCATCTGCATACCTACTAACCAGACTGAATAGTACAAGAATCAACGGTAAACTATCCCGACTTAGGGTTCGCAAATATGCAATTGTTCAGTCATTTTCATTTAGAAAATAATTCTAAAGTTAGCTCGTGCTATAGTTAGAAATTATAGTTAATGCAAAAGAGCTGCACAGCATTTTAAAATTATTTATACACTAGTATAGTCGGGGTAGCAAGGTCCGTGGTTTGATCCCTAACGTTAAGCGAGGAGACAACCTTTACACTGACATCTCTAACATCATTCAAGTCAAACTTCAGAGATTTCAAGAACTGCACTCTTAAAACCATGGACATTGTCGGGTTTATGGTAATATTTATCTCGGCAGATACTTCTCGATGTTACTAGCCATACGTTTTCATAAATTACAATGACACTTCACAGAACATACCATACTGGTGCCAGCAGCCACGAACACTGAATAGCGAGTAACAGATGTTTGAACGACGACTGGTCGTTCCGGCGTCAAACCCTGCACTGAGTTGGTTTAACTTCTTCATTACACGACGAAAGCATTGTTTGAAACGCTCTGAATCAAGATTCACAATTACCTGACGAGCAACTGAGTTTTTTTTTTTAACTTTAGGGACATCGGCATTTATGCAGCTACCCTAGACTATATGAAGGGTTATTGAGTGTGTCAAGACCTAGCTCTGAAATGTTAAGAAATCTGCATCTCGAGGGTGGTTAGTCATACAGGGACGCATATGTGATCAGTCCGTCCTCGACTCAAGTTCATTCCATCCAGTGGTCGACTCCACAGAAGCATTCATAAATTTATACATACTGTTCATTCAAAACATGAATTTTCTTATATATAAATTAACATTATAATATACTATCATATTGTGCATATATAGGCATAGGTTAGGTTAGGTTAGGTGTTTAGGTTCTGTTTGCGTTTATCTGTATTTGTATTGTTCCGGAAGTGTTCGAACGAAATCAGTTGTGAGTCGTGAGTAAACCGTTTTTCATTCATAAACAGGGGGTTTGGCGGGTGGATGGATTCACTTTTAGGTCTTTGTTTGGAGGACGGGCTGGACGGGCTAGATGACGTCCGAACACTTCCGGAACAAGTGCTTCGCTCACGTCCTCTGTTCGAACCACAATTCTATAAATGCTCACCCATGTACTACAAATACAAATAATCGCCAACAGAACCAAAACACCTAACCTAACCTATGCCTATATATGCACAATATGCTAACATATTATAATATTAATTTATATTTTTAAAAATTCCCGTTTTGAATGAACAGCATGTAAAAATTTATGAATGCGTCTGTGAGGTCGACCGTTGGATGTAATGTACTCTAGTCGAGGACGGGTTGGAACCTAAACACCTAACCTAACCTACGCCTAACTATACATAGAATTTTTATATATACAAATATTAACATATACATGAAAACAAATCAATTTTTCATACACAGTATGCTAAAATTGATGAATGCGTGTGGGGAGGACGGCCGCTGCTTTAAACAGCCTAGTGTGAGGACGGGTTGGGATGAGAGATGAGGGAGCATTAGAGTCTGAGGGTGGGGGATAATTGAGACCTCCTACCTAGGTAATGGAGGCACTACAACCTCCTACCTAGGTAATGGAGGCACTACAACCTCCTACCTAGGTAATGGAGGGACTCGATAACCTCCTAACCCGGGCCTTGGAGACACTCGATAATTCCCTCCATGTACTGGAGCCTGAAGGGAGATGGAACATTATAGTACTTGAGGGGAGGAGAGGAGGGACTCAGTACTGCCTGAGGTGGGGTGGCGAACACTTACGGTGGCCGATGCGCATTTGTCCTCAATATGAGCAATTGTGAGGACTTCCCGTGGCACGTAGGGGCGTATATATGTGGTAGACATGTGTTTGTATGTTGCTCACACACCTGTAGTAGACATGTGTTCGTATGTTACTCACACACCTGTAGTAGACATGTGTTCGTATGTTACTCACACACCTGTAGTAGACATGTGTTCGTATGTTACTCACACACCTGTAGTAGACATGTGTTCGTATGTTACTCACACACCTGTAGTAGACTAGTAGACACGTGTTTGTATGTTGCTCACACACCTGAATCTGCTCGCCTGTGAAGAGTTTCAACTTTTGATATATATATATATATATATATATATATATATATATATATATATATATATATATATATATATTTATATATATATATGTCGTACCTAGTAGCCAGAACGCACTTCTCGACCTACTATGCAAGGCCCGATTTGCCTAATAAGCCAAGTTTTCATGAATTATTATATTTTCACTAATTTTTTTCTTATGAAATGATAAAGCTACCCATTTCATTATGTATGAGGTCAATTTTTTTTATTGGAGTTAAAATTAACGTAGATATATGGCCGAACCTAACCAACCCTACCTAACCTAACCTAACCTATCTTTATAGGTTAGGTTAGGTTAGGTAGCCGAAAAAGTTAGGTTAGGTTAGGTTAGGTTAGGTAGGTTAGGTAGCCGAAAAATAATTAATTCATGAAAACTTGGCTTATTAGGCAAATCGGGCCTTGCATAGTAGGCTGAGAAGTGAGTTCTGGCTACTAGGTACGACATATATATATATATATATATATATATATATATATATATATATATATATATATATATATATATATATATATATATACATATATATATACATATATATATATATATATATATACATATATATATACATATATATATATACATATATATATACATATATATATATATATATATATAATATATATATATATATATATATATATATATATATATATATATATATATATATATATATATATATATATATATATATATATATATATATATATATATATATATATATATATATATATATATATATATGCGAACAAGCCTGAATGGTCCCCAGGCATATATGGAACCGAAAACTCACACCCCAGAATT
>WNGS01167840.1:8316034-8329149 GCA_020271785.1 Procambarus virginalis | reverse complement strand
CCCCCCCCCCCCAAGCCTCCCCATCTCCTATCCCCCAAAGCCTCTCCCCCCCCACATGCCTCCCCAACCTCCCTCTCTCACCCCCCAAACCCTCCCCCTCTCACTCTCCCCCCCCCCAACCCTCACCCTCTCCTCTCCCCCCTACCCTCCCTCTTTACCCACCCCCTTACCCTCCCCCTCTCCCCTCCACCCCCCTCTCCCCACCTCCCCAAGCCCTCCCTCCTCCACAAATCCCCGTGCCAGGTCCCCAGCTCCCACTCACCCAGATCCCAATGGTCCCCCCCAGAGGAGAAGCAGAACAGAGTCAGTTTCAGGGTGATGTACTCGAACATAGATGGGATCACAAGCAAGACAAGTGAACTAAGGGAAAGAGCACAAGAAGTGAACCCAGATGTAATCGGACTCACTGAAACAAAACTCTCGGGAATCATAACGAATGCCGTGTTCCCCAGGAGTACACAGTAATAAGGAAAGAGAGGGTAGGTAGGGGAGGAGGCGGAGTGGCCCTACTCATGAGAAAGGAATGGAGTTTTAAGGAGATGGCCATCCCGGGCTGTGAGGAGTTCAGAGACTACATAGCAGGCACCATGACAATGGGAGGACCAAGAATAGTAGTAGCAGTAATATACAACCCTCCACCAAATGACAGAAGACCCAGTCAAGAGTATGAAAACAACAACATGGCAGTTAACACTATAATTGAGAGGGCAGCCTCTGCTGCCTGTAGAAATAGATCCCACCTGCTCATCATGGGCGACTTCAATCACGGAAGGATTGACTGGGAGAACAAGGAACCGCATGGAGGCGAGGATACGTGGAGAGCCAAACTATTGGAAGTGGTGACAAGAAACTTTTTAACCCAGCATGTCGGCGAACCCACAAGGATGAGAGGCAATGACGAACCAGCGAGACTCGACCTAGTCTTCACTCTGAACCACTCCGACATAAGAGAAATCGGTTTTGAGGACCCAGTAGGAATGAGCGACCACAGTGTACTGGTGTTTGAGTACCTGATTGAAGAAGGGTTATTGAACTCGAGGAGGGATACCGAAACCAAAAGGTTAGCATACCGAAAGGGAAACTATGAGGGGATAAGAACATTTCTGACAGAAATAGCATGGGAAACAGAGCTCAGGGGAAAGACGGCTCAAGATATGATGGATTACATCACGCAGAAGTGCAAGGACGCAGCAAACAAATTTGTCCCAGTCCAAAAGGAAAACAGAGAAATGAAAATGAGAAACCCATGGTTTAATCAGAGATGTAAGCTAGCTAAGCAGCAAAGTAAAAGGGCATGGAGAAACTATAGGAATAACAGGACTCTGGAGAGCAGAGAAAGATACCAGAACGCCAGGAATGAATATGTCAGGATGAGAAGAGAGGCGGAAAGACAATACGAAAATGATATCGCAAGCAAGGCAAAGACTCAGCCTAAATTGTTGCATAGCCACATCAGGAGAAAAACAACAGTAAAGGAACAGGTTATGAAACTGAGGATAGGGGCGGAAGGATTCACTACAAATGACAAGGAAGTGTGTGAGGAGTTGAATAAGAAATTCCAGGAGGTCTTCACCTTCGAGCAAGGAGAAATTCCAGAGGTAAGAGAGGGAATAGCTAACCAGGAACCACTGGAAGACTTTGAGATTACCAGCGGGGAAGTAAGGAAGTGTTTACTAGAGTTGGATGTGACAAAGGCTATAGGCCCAGATGGAATCTCCCCATGGGTTCTAAAGGAAGGAGCAAGAGAACTGTGCCTACCACTCTCCATTGTGTATAACAAGTCACTGGCAACAGGGGAACTGCCAGATATTTGGAAAGCAGCTAACGTAGTCCCGATATACAAGAAAGGGGATAGACAGGAGGCACTGAACTACAGGCCAGTGTCCCTAACCTGCATACCATGCAAGCTGATGGAGAAGATTGTGCGAAAAAAACTAGTGGAGCATCTGGAGCGAAGGAACTTTGTAACACAGCACCAACATGGGTTCAGGGATGGCAGGTCCTGCCTCACAGGGTTACTTGAATTCTACGACCAGGCAACAAAAATAAGGCAAGAAAGAGAAGGGTGGGCAGACTGCATATTTTAGATTGTCAAAAAGCCTTTGATACAGTGCCACACAAGAGGCTAGTGCGAAAGTTGGAGATGCAGGCTGGAGTGAAAGGGAAGGTACTCCGGTGGATAGAGGAGTACCTAAGCAACAGGAGACAACGAGTCTGTGTGAGGGGTGAAGTCTCAGATTGGCGAGACGTTACAAGTGGAGTCCCGCAGGGGTCAGTCCTTGGACCTATACTGTTTCTGGTATATGTAAATGATCTCCCAGAGGGTATAGATTCGTTCCTCTCAATGTTTGCCGACGATGCAAAAATTATGAGGAGGATTGAAACAGAGGATGATAGTAGGAGGCTACAAGATGACCTAGATAGACTGAGTGAATGGTCCAACAAATGGCTGTTGAAGTTCAACCCAAGTAAATGCAAAGTAATGAAACTAGGCAGTGGATACAGGAGGCCAGACACAGGATACAGAATAGGGGATGAAGTACTTAATGAAACAGACAGAGAGAAAGATCTAGGAGTTGATATCACACCAAACCTGTCTCCTGAAGCCCACATAAAGAGAATAACGTCTGCGGCATATGCGAGGCTGGCTAACATCAGAACGGCGTTCAGGAACCTGTGTAAGGAATCATTCAGAATCTTGTACACCACATATGTAAGACCAATCCTGGAGTACGCGGCCCCAGCATGGAGCCCGTACCTTGTCAAGCACAAGACGAAGCTGGAAAAAGTCCAAAGGTATGCTACTAGACTAGTCCCAGAACTAAGAGGCATGAGTTATGAGGAAAGGCTGCGGGAAATGCAACTTACGACACTGGAAGACAGAAGAGTAAGGGGGGACATGATCACAACCTACAAAATCCTCAGGGGAATTGACCGGGTAAACAAGGATGAACTATTCAACACTGGAGGGGCGCGAACAAGGGGACACAGGTGGAAGCTGAGTACCCAAATGAGCCACAGAGACATTAGAAAGAACTTTTTCAGTGTCAGAGTAGTTAGTAAATGGAATGCACTAGGCAGTGATGTGGTGGAGGCTGACTCCATACACAGTTTCAAATGTAGATATGATAGAGCCCAGTAGGCTCAGGAAACTGTACACCAGTTGATTGACAGTTGAGAGGCGGGACCAAAGAGCCAAAGCTCAACCCCCGCAAGCACAATTAGGTGAGTACAATTAGGTGAGTACACACGGACACGAAACTAATATTGCTTCACATTCAAAGAAACAACCAAAACTAACATTGTAATACAAGAAGGAGAGTGACAATGAGCAACCAAGTGACACGACTACGAACAACGGGAGGGAAATATATCAGAAAGTGATAACGAAATGTGCGGGGAACTGAACGCCAGTTCCCGCGGGGTGTTCACACCTGAGCAGCTCCCGGTGCTCAGGTGTGAACACCTGAGCACCGGGAGACTCCAGTCTCAGGAGAGACTGCTCCCTGAGCAGTCTCTCAGCTAGGGGCCGTAACCCTAGATGAGAGACTGTTGAAGTAACAGCAGAGGAGTGAGGAAATAACTAGCTTCACTAGACGAAGCTAAAGCTGTTGAACCAGATATCTATTTATTTATGGATATCTATGGACCACATCTATCACCGTGGATGTTAAAAGAGGAAACACCGGCTCTCAGCTTACCTTTAGTCTCTATTTTTTTGAATGAGTCATTTACAAAGGGAGAATTGCCCAGCTGCTGGAAGAAGGCAAATATGGTACCACTTTACTAGAAAGGAGATAAGAAGGAGGCACTTAGTAGTTCGGCCTCGTGGGGGAACCTTGATATAAGCCTAAAATTTATATATACACTGGCTGCCTGTCCATCGGCACAATGAATTATTATTATTAATTTTTAAAACAGTGAGTTGAGTTATCTTCAACGACTTCTTCGTCTAGCCCATTCTATTTACTGTCATCTCTGTGACTCATCTGTGTCTCTAGTTTCTGTCTGTGCCCCTCTCGTTCTGTTGTTTATAGGTTCTTTGTCTACTTTGTCAATGTTCCTTAGAAACTTATATAAGATTCAACTCTTGACAGGACATTTACATATTAAGAAATACTGTGGGTCCCAGCACCGATGCTTGAGGTACTCCGCTTGTTGCCGCTACGTCACTCCGACTTCCCGCCCCTCACTGTCACCCTCTGATTCCTGTCTATTAGATAATTCCTTATCCATGTCTGTGCTTGTTCCGCCTTCTCCCGCCTGCCTCTCGAGTCTGTGAAGCCTGTGAAGCCTGGGAAGCCTGTGAAGCCGTCAGGAGGCCTGGTCGACGACCGGGCCGCGGGGACACTAAGCCGAGGAAGCACCTCAAGGAAACCTCAAGAGGTAATGTGTCAAAAGCTTTTTGACACATCGGGCAGATTGCTCATTAGTCCAGAAATATGCAATCTGCTCAACTTTCTCTACCCTCTTTATTTTCGTCACATTATCATAGGTTCATCAGGCACGATTTCCCTTCCATGAAGCCAAGTCGATCTTTGTTTACATGTACCTAATTATATCCAGATGTGTGTGACTCGTCTCATCATCATTACTCTTCTGAGTACATGGCAGGGGCTGCTTGTGAGTGACATTGGTCTGTAGACCCTCTCTAGGATGTAACCCTCTCAACATGCTTAATAACTCCTGGGGTACCTATTTAATGCTAGGTGAATAAGGGGGGGCATTAGCTGATAGAAAACGCGCCAATCCATTTCTCTCACGTCCGAGATTTAAATCCGGAATTCTCGATTGTGAGTCGAGAACGAATCCCACTGAGATACGGAGAAAGGAGATACGAAATGCGAAATGTGCGGGAACCCGGGACCCTCAAATGAAACATTCACGAGCGAAAAAAGTGAGAACTTGTCACTGTAATAATTTAATAAGAACATTCAGAAGACTAGTCAAGGGGCCGAGCTCAGCCCTGCTAACGTATCTAGGTGAACACAACCGAGTACGTAATCCGGCCATAGGTGAATGCAACCGTGTACGTAACCTGGGGCCAGATTTACGAAAGCACTTGCGCAAGCTGTTTCGAACGT
This sequence comes from Procambarus virginalis, assembly GCA_020271785.1. Lineage (NCBI taxonomy): Eukaryota > Metazoa > Arthropoda > Malacostraca > Decapoda > Cambaridae > Procambarus > Procambarus virginalis. The sequence continues at coordinate 8,324,065 of WNGS01167840.1, read as the reverse complement.
GTACATCTTTCCTCAATCTTTGACGGCTTTGGTTACATTTATTAAACAGTTTACAAGCATGAAAACTTTCCAATCAACTGTTGTTATTGTTCTAAACAGCCTTCTGGTGCTTCGGAGCTCATTAACTGTTTAATAATTGTAAACAAAGCCGCCAAAGATTGAGAAAAGATGTACAGGTTCGTAAGTGCTTGCGCAAGTGGTTTCGTGAATCTGGCCCCTGGGCCTTCAACACCGATATTTCCAGCGACCTCTGGCAACAGCCGGACCCGCTCCTCAGAGTTGTCGGTGTTCAGCTGACCGCTGGCTTCCTGGAAATGGCTGGAACGTACCTCTGCTTTTTTCAAGAGTGGCGAGGGATAGGTATTGAATCATTCAGGATCTATTTCTATTGCTGCTTCAGTGTTCAGTTGAATCAGTACTGAAAAGACTTTTTTTGTGTCATCGATGAGTAGTTTTGTTGTTCTTTGTTTTGAATTGTCTTTGTGTTTAGAATGGATAGCCATTGTTGTTGTTGTTGCTTGAGTAATTTGTTTGTTCTCTACATACGTAAACAAGCGATGATAGAGCTGGATTTTTGCCTCATTATGACCGTATTTTTGTTAATGGGTCAGTATGGTAGCGAGAAGTTCGACTGTTCTTTTTTGGGGGGGAACTTTGTTAACTTTGTGGGTATGATTACTGCCTACTACTGGTGTAGTAGTTACCTACTATTGCTATGGTATAGCTTGAACTCTTAGTGTAGTAGCTACTTTATAATGTTTGATGTTACGAACATATTGTTACGAACATGGAAAAATGTTACGAATATGGTCCGTGCCTACCTCTACCTGTATGTCTTAATTAGCTCTAGAAGAAAATCATAAACTTTAATTATGATACGACGTAGACATTTCAGTGCAATTGTCACTCCTCTTTGACGGTTGGGCATTAATTAACGATAAGTGCTCAACGTAAGCCATTAGCAACGGCATTTATATCAATTAATAACTATATAATTAGTAAGAAAACATACATTGAAGTCACAATTATGTCTAACCGGCTTGGTATATCCACTTAACATAAGAGGTATAACTGGCCGACCCCTCGCAGTGTGCAAGAGAGAACTCGATAAACACCTCCAAAGGATACCTGATGAACAAGGTTGTGACTCATACGTCAGGCTGCGAGCAGCCGCGTCCAACAGCCTGGTTGACCAGTCCAGCAACCAGGAGGCTTGGGAGATGACCGAGCCGCTGGAACGCTAAGCCCCGAAACCAACACAAGGTAACCACAAGGTAAGGTAGCAGCTAAAAATGAAATAAAAAACAATTTTAACCAATGTAGTTTGACAGACCACACACTAGAAGGTGAAGGGACGGCGACGTTTCGGTTCGTCCTGGACCATTCTCAAGTCGATTGTGAGATGGTCCAATCGACTGAGAATGGTCCAGGACGGACCGAAACGTCGTCGTCCTTCACTTTCTAGTGTGTGGTCTGGTCACACTACTTCAGCCACGTTATTGTGACTCATCGCCTGCATTTTAACCAATCGGTGTAAATTTTTATATTCTTTTAAAGTCAATGAAAAATTCATTCTTCCAGCAAACTCATTTCCAATAACAGAAAACAAAACAAAACAATTTCAAAAGAAAACCTCCCAAAATATAAATGATTTTTTTTTTGGATGGGCTGCCAACCACAACAGGCAAAAAGCCCCGGATAACGACGCAACCATCCGGGACCCACGTGTCGGCCTGGTTACTGAGGCCCACTTGTCACGAGGGCTAACCTCTCCCATGGGAATAATTGTTCACGAGGGGAGATTATTTCTTCCCCTTCAGTTAGTCGTTTCTGTCCCTCTACTCCTCCATCGTGAGAGGGAAGGGTGAGCATGGGAGGGAGGGAGGGACTATGGGAGGGGTGAGCATGGGAGGGAGGGAGCATGGGAGGGAGGGAGCATGGAGGGAGGGAGCATGGATAGGGAGGGAGCATGGAAGGGAGGGAACTGCTATGAATGGCGCAAAGTGAAACATATCTATCTATGTCTATAGGTATCTCAATAACTATATTTCTCTCTCTCTCCCTCTCTCTCTCTCTCTATCTCTCTCTCTCTCTCTCTGCTCCTCTCTCTCTCTCTCTCTTCTATCTCTCTCTCTCTCTCTCCCTCTCTCTCTCTCTCTCTCTCTCTCTCTCTCTCTCTCTCTCTCTCTCTCTCTCTCTCTCTCTCTCTCTCTCTCCTCTCTCTCACACTCTAGGAGCTGCGCCTCACCCATCTTCGTGAACAACCAACACACAACCAATCATAAATATAATTCCGGGTCATTAGAGTAAGTGCGGGTGACCCGGGACCCGCTCGTGTCAGTGCAAGGAATGGTCTTCTAAATTAGATCTGCCGGGTCGTAGAGCACAAGTGAGGGTAATCACAGTTAATGTGGGGCCATTAGGAGGAGTCTCAGATGCCTCACGGTAATGTCAGGTCATCAGGAAAGTTATTGAAGGTCTTTGGCTCCCATTAAGAAACAGCTAAGACCATTTGCATACTCTGTTAAGTGGCCACGAGTCATTATTGCCTTAAGGGTTACTTAAGGTTACACTGACACAGGGTTACCCTCTCCCTGTGTCAGTGGGACGGGGTTCTGAGATAACAATAAAACACGAATGGGATGCCCTTTGGGCATTTAACATAGCAAGTTAAGAAACTACAGAAAACCAATTGCTCGGGTCTTACTTCGTCTTGAAACAATTCAGCCATTCTACGTTTACTACACTGCTCGGTAATTTGATCTATAAATCAACACCTATTTATCCCCCCCCACCAATAATTACCCAGCACCGGCTCTTATATAATTTGTCCTTATAAGGGAAGTTGAGGGAAATTTATGTTCTTTCAATAACGTCGGAAGAACATAAATTCCCTTTACACTGGAGACTGAACTGTGTGACGGAGCCTAACAAGACCAGGAGAACGCAGACAAATAACATTAGTTGTCTTGGTGCTAACGCTTCTAGACACAAATCCTAGCGTTTTGTTTGCCTTATTTCGATTATATATGCATTGTTTTTTCCAGCTTAAGATATATCATATATCATCATTCTAAACGTCAAGTGCCAAGTTATTTCGTCTTAGCTGTTAACACTAGTTATTATAGGTCATGAAAGGTGTCAGAGGTCATGATGGACATCGCAAGAGTCATCAAGGTCATGTAGTGCGCTAGGTGACATCTAAGGTCATGAAGTGCGCTAGGTGACATCTAAGGTCATGAAGTGCGCTAGGTGACATCAAAGGTCATGTAGTGCGCTAGGTGACATCTAAGGTCATGTAGTGCGCTAGGTGACATCAAAGGTCATGTAGTGCGCTAGGTGACATCAAAGGTCATGTAGTGCGCTAGGTGACATCAAAGGTCATGTAGTGCGCTAGGTGACATCAAAGGTCATGTAGTGCGCTAGGTGACATCAAAGGTCATGTAGTGCGCTAGGGGACATCAAAGGTCATGTAGTGCGCTAGGTGACATCAAGGTCATGAAGTGCGCTAGGTGACATCAAAGGTCATGTAGTGCGCTAGGTGACATCAAAGGTCATGAAGTGCGCTAGGGGACATCAAAGGTCATGTAGTGCGCTAGGTGACATCAAAGGTCATGTAGTGCGCTAGGTGACATCAAAGGTCATGAAGTGCGCTAGGTGACATCAAAGGTCATGTAGTGCGCTAGGTGACATCAAAGGTCATTAGTGCGCTAGGTGACATCAAAGGTCATGTAGTGCGCTAGGTGACATCAAAGGTCATGTAGTGCGCTAGGTGACATCAAAGGTCATATAGTGCGCTAGGGGACATCTAAGGTCATGTAGTGCGCTAGGTGACATCAAAGGTCATGAAGTGCGCTAGGGACATCAAAGGTCATGTAGTGCGCTAGGTGACATCAAAGGTCATTAAGTGCGCTAGGTGACATCAAAGGTCATGTAGTGCGCTAGGTGACATCAAAGGTCATGAAGTGCGCTAGGTGACATCTAAGGTCATGAAGTGCGCTAGGGGACATCTAAGGTCATGTAGTGCGCTAGGTGACATCAAAGGTCATGAAGTGCGCTAGGTGACATCAAAGGTCATGAAGTGCGCTAGGTGACATCAAAGGTCATGGAATGCGCTAGGTGACATCAAAGGTCATGAAGTGCGCTAGGGACATCTAAGGTCATGTAGTGCGCTAGGTGACATCAAAGGTCATGAAGTGCGCTAGGTGACATCAAAGGTCATGAAGTGCGCTAGGGGACATCAAAGGTCATGAAATGCGCTAGGTGACATCAAAGGTCATGAAGTGCGCTAGGGGACATCTAAGGTCATGTAGTGCGCTAGGTGACATCAAAGGTCATGAAGTGCGCTAGGTGACATCAAAGGTCATGAAGTGCGCTAGGGGACATCAAAGGTCATGAAATGCGCTAGGTGACATCAAAGGTCATGAAGTGCGCTAGGTGACATCAAAGGTCATGTAGTGCGCTAGGTGACATCAAAGGTCATGAAGTGCGCTATGGGACATCAAAGGTCATGTAGTGCGCTAGGTGACATCAAAGGTCATGAAGTGCGCTAGGTGACATCAAAGGTCATGAAGTGCGCTATGGGATATCAAAAATCATAAAATACTTATTTTGACGAAGGACATGAGATATTCTATTGTCTTTACTTGAATATATATTTACATTTAAGCCAGCCAATTAGACTCGCACCTGATCGAAGGAAAGTTAACAATGCAAAACAAAAAGCAATAGCAATACAAAGTTAGCAACTGGAATGAAAAAACTTTAGCAGGAGTGTGTCAGCCGACAAACGACGCAACAGACGTAAATAAAGACTGGGAGAATGGATGGCTAACATGTTATCACAAAGAATGCTTTTGGCAAATATAACAGCGCCCCAGTTGTGTTTGTGTTCTTGGTGGTGTAGCAAGAGAACTTTACAGTATATATATACACACCCGAGGGAGGCAGGAGGAAGTGTTACAGCGATGGTGTTTCTGCACTTTAGGTGTCTACCTGGACGGTGCAGAGCAAAGCAATGTGTACCGGTTGGTGAAGGAGGCCAGTGGAGACCGGAGCGTCTCGCGTACACTGGAGGACGCTGGACGCTCCACGTCCTCCGTCCGTGAATACTAGCAAGCTCTCTGCCGTCAACGTATTTAACATTAGATTGGGCTTTTATTGGTAAACAATTCCCATTATGAATATTTAGTGACACGGAGACACATAAACTTATTGAGGTCCAGGAGTCAAACAAAAACTGTCTCTAGGTTAAACATATATTTATGGTGGGGGGGGGGGGAAACATTTGTGTTTTGTAATACTTTGAGAGGAAGAGACAAGGTCAGCAGAGGTCACCAGAAGTAATTAGGGGACACTCAAGGTCAATGTGAGAAGTTTTCAAGCAAAACCCAGACCTCAATGCATGTCTTCGATCGTCCAGATAGCCCGCGACAACCACACAGATGCCTTATCGAGAGAGCCCTGAAAGACCCTCTCCCCCATAAAAAACATAACAAGATGCCACCCCAGTCATCCAGCCAACCCGCCATGGCCTACACAGATCCTTGCGGCCTTCCAATTAACCCTTAGAGACCTCACTATGTTTCTGATCAGTCAGAAAACTCTTAGAGACCTCCGCAGATGTTTCTAATCGTTCAGAGAACCTTTAAAGACCTCAAATGGTGTCTTTAATCATATAGAGACCTTTGGAATCTCCACAGATGTCTCTGATTAACCAGAGAACCCTTATTGAGACCCGGCAGGCAGGCAGGCAGGCAGGCAACCAGCCAGCAGCCAGCAGCCAGCCAGCCAGCCAGCCAGCCAGCCAGGCCACTCCCACTTTGTATTTATATGCATTCAATTTATATTCAAACATTATATATGTTAAGGGCCTTGTTTTAGTGTTTATTTTAAAAATGACAAACATCGAGTCGTTTTTACCAGTCCTTAGCGTTAACGGTGATGCATTTTAAAACTGAACAGAAATCACCTTTTCTGGATATATCAAATATCGAATCCGCTTAATGTGCCTACAATTATAATTCAAACAATACATAATTTACATCATGCATATAAAATGCCATGTTGTTCATGATGCTCAAACAAACATTAATTTAGTGTCATCATTAGAATCATACATTATATTATCTCATCATATGTAAAAAAAAAAAAAACTTTGTGAGAAGGCCGTTGGTATTGGCTGGCAGTTGCTGGGTTATTTCAACTGTTCCATTAGGTGGTGGTGGGGGTGCCCTCCTTGATTTGGAGGGGGGGGGAGGGGGGGAGGGGGGAGGGGGAGGGGGGGAGAGAGAGAGAGAGAGAGAGAGAGAGAGAGGAGAGAGAGAGAGAGAGAGAGAGAGAAGAGAGAGAGAGAGAGAGAGAGAGAGAGAGAGAGAGAGAGAGAAATGTTGGTGGAGGAAGTTACATGTACCTTCCTCCCTCCCCCCCCCCCCCCCCACCACAAAGAGTATTCAACAACAAACCATCATGTGCCTTGCTTTCTGTATAGAAACATTAACACAAACCTCTTCATAAATATGGTAGCCTTTTCATAGAACAGACAATAAGATTTGTACATGCAAAAAAAAAAAAAAATTCCTTTAAATTATCAATACAATGTGAGAACTTTCTTTTATAACTAAAGTTGCACATTATACCAACTCTACAGTGGCTGGGTGGTAAGGTGTGGGGCTGGTGTTTGGAAGTCGCGAGTTCAAACCAATGAGAATGATACTGTTTTTTTTTTTTTTTTTGCCATACAATCTTCTTAATACTATTATGTGTGTGTTTGTGTTCATTCTTTTGTTTTATAGATGACATACATATTGACTCCTTTACCAGTCCTTTAGGCTCTGGGGAAGCAATGGTGGTGGTGGTGGTGGTAGTGGTGCATTTCAAACTAAACCAAAAAGTGACCAGTTCTGGACGCGTCAAATATCATATCCGCTTAATGTGTCTACAACCTAATTACTCAAAACTACACTATTTAATTCATTCATATCATGTGCATATTGGTCATTATGCTCATACAACCGACACAAATCTATTTTCATTGTTAGAATCATACATTTCACCAAGTAATACAGATACAAAGAGATTTTTTGAGAAGGCCGTTAGTATTGGCAGGCAGGCAGGCATTTGAGGGTTATTATTCGCCTGTTGATTGGGGGAGAGTTGATATGTTAGGGGGTTTTCGGTTAGGTGTGGTGGTGGTGGTGGTGCTGGTGGTGGTTGGTGGTGGGTGGTGGCAGTGGTTGGTGGCAGTGGTGGTGGGGTGGTGGTGGTGGTGGTGGTGGTGGTGGTGGTGGGTGGTGGTGGGTGGAGGGAGGGAGGGAGGGGTGGGGGGGGGGGGGGGATATGCTTGAGGGGAAATGGTGGTCTGTGGATTCCTTCTCCACCCCTTACATATAAGCAAAAATATGCCTTCATAGCTGTGGGTATAGAAACATAACACAATTATATCAGTAATGATATTGTAGCCTTTAAACAGAAAAGATTGTACATACAATACTTTTAAATTATCATTTACTTGTGGAAATGGCATTTACGTCATTAAATTGATACCTCAGCATCAAGTGTCCTGCAGTGGTCCAGTGGTAATTAAGTGTGTAAGTGATATTCTTGGAGTTGCTAGTTCAAACCCGGATTAAGATACTGTATATACAACATGAACTCCGCACAACACACACAACTCCGTGAATTCCCCCCGTGGAGCCGCCATTCAAACAAAAACAAACAGACAAAAGAAAAACATTATTGCCAACAGCATTTGGTGTTCCCAGGCGGTCACCCATCCAAGTACTAACCAAACCCAACGTTGCTTAACTTCGCTGATCGGACGAGAAGCGGTGTTCTCAACGTGGTATGGCCGTTGGCATGAGATTGCCTACACATTGTGCCTAAAACCAATCTTTTAGTCATGGGAGGATACGGACCTGCTAATTGTGTCTTAATGGTAATTGTATCCTAACATATTTGTTTCCTTGGCATGGATATTTAACATCATCGTTTATTCAGTCTGGCTTTGTTCTTTCGCCATTTACAGACATT
>WNGS01167840.1:8284639-8301941 GCA_020271785.1 Procambarus virginalis | reverse complement strand
TAGTGCCAATTAACCCACTAGTTAGGCAGTTGGAAGTAATTACGATGGTGAAGTGTCAATTGTACCGGCTGGCTGTCGAGCAGATCACGACTTGAATCTCCAATGAGGAGTTAGTATTGTATTCCAATTTCTGGGAAGCTGGTTTCTGAGGTACAGTTTAATCCCCGCACGAGTATGCTTTTAGCCCAGCTGACTGACAACTGTGTGGGGCATGGTGGAGATACATGTGGCTTCGGTAGGTGTTTCAAGATTCACTGGCCCTCCCGTGGGCTGGTTTACGATGAGCTTCGGTCGGTTCGTTAAGTAGCTTTGGTCAACCATTTCCCCATGCTGTTTGGTTCATCAGAGAACTGTGTTTCACTCAGTTATTTGTGTTTCTTTTTCCTTGGCTGTGCTTCTCTCCTCCTCCTTGAGTAGTTTTGGCCTAAATACTAAACAGTGTTTGCTGTTAGGAACTGCTGCCAATATCCATACACACACACACACAAAGGTAAGATTAATGATTCTAACACGAATCATCTCAATATTTCTTACGTTTTCTTCTTCACTGTAGGGGTAATTGAAATATAACTCTCCAAGTTCATTTTATTATCATTTTTTTTATTTATGGTCTGACGCCTAAGGCGTTTCGCAAAGGCTTCTTACATTTTCAAAGGCAGGTTCACACATATCATATATCATGCTTATATTCGTTTAGGGTGAGGTGATGTGACACATTTATGTTATATCACCAGAGCCTGTGCAGCACAAGATCACTAGTGTCAGTTGCAGTTCCAGGCCACGAGTGTCAGGACAATAACACGAATGTCAGCACATAACATAACCTTAACTGTTGCATGAAAATACGTTAACTGTTTTAAGTCATTAGCTCGTTACACACACAAAAATGATTCCAGTCGTCATCTAATTAAGTTGATGTATATAATTGACTTTCGGTCACAATTAATTAGATAATCGGTGCAGTTTTTGATGCTCAGGAGATTTTATATCTATTTTATTAGATCACATATTTCATGAGTGTCATTTACTTTGATAATTAGGTAATTAGTAAATTAGGTAATGAAGGTTTATACGGTGTCAATTCCCAGTAATTGTTTGCTAATGGTTCAGATTCACCCTAGCTAATGAATCGTTGCTGAACGAGATATATTGACAAATATATATCAATCTAGAGCGATATAATCATGTTACCTTTGGACGTTCTTCTCATAATTACCTTACCTGACCTTTAATTCCCCTCAATAATTATTATTTTTTATGATTTACAGTTTCCCGATATTACCTCCACTTAATTATCGGAAAAATACCCAAATATCACCTAAATGCTCGCAGGTTCAGAGCAGAAAATAACCGAGGACGATAAAATTGATTACTTTCTCCCTCTCCATAAAGATGTAATCCCGAGAAGGAACTCAGATCTGCATAACTCATTACTGTGAAGTTGTGGAAAGGAGTATAGGGTCTGCATACAGGATATTACTACTTCCCTGGAGGCCTTCTGACCTGACGAGAGGGCATGAAACTTATGCCCTCTCGTGGTTCCTGAAGCATAGTAATTTGTCAGTTTGTTGGTCTGTGTGTGTTGTCACCAGCATGTGTCTCGTCATCCTGTGTCGCCAAGTGTATGCCGCCCCCCAATATTTTGTCACGAAGAGTGCAAAGATAAGCATTTGTCACCAAGTGTAACCGACCAACTAGTCTTATACCGTGACTACATCTTATACGTCGCAATCATGTCTTCTCTTCCCCGTTTCGTATTCAGTGTTGTATGATCCAGATCACTTGATCTTTCTTTGTGTTGCAAACCTCTCAGTTCTAGGACCAGCCTTGTGTCAATAAAGCTTTTTCGAGCTTAATATTGAGCTTGTTTAAATGCAGGCTTCGTGCAGGAGCCGCATTTTCTAATCCAAGTCTCACATAGGTTATGTATAGTGATCTAAATGCCCGCTGCCTATCAAGACTCCTGAAAAACTATCCGAAAGTTTGCCAACTTTGCACACACCGCTGATGCGACTGTGTTGACATGTGCTTCTAGAGACAAAGCTTAGTGTTGGGTCTACTATCACATTCTCTTCTCTTTCAGGTTCCAAGATCTGCTTTCTCCTCATTGTAGTCAATTCTGGCGTGTCTCCCCCGTCCCTCACTCACTCTCACCAGCCAAGTGTCATCATGAAAAGAAGTGTAAAACTTCAAACAACTAACCATTGTAAAATATTAAACTTAAACTTACTCTCAAGAAAAGTGAAAAAAAACAAATATTTAACTTTCACAAAATCAATACAGAGGATATAAAAAGTTTAAACTGGGATCATAAAAATTAAACTGAAGTTAGTGGTCGAGCAGATGCCAACCTGTTTGTGGAGTACTACAAAAATATGAATTTCCAAGAGTTCCTCCCAAAAAATTCCGGGAATTTCATTCGTGTTGCAAAATCGTTTATTAAATTAATGTGCAATTTACAAAATGGGTTTTACCTCGGATATGTATAAAACGTTCAAACGGTGTACGTATTTGTATAGTTCGTACTGACGACCGTACACTCGTACACCCTGGCTAGACACACGCTGACACGGTCACAGACACGGACACAGACACGGACACAGACACGGACACAGACACAGACACGGACACAGAAACAGACGCAGGAGCTCCGATTGGACACATGCAGAGATTATCATGCACTAACAATATTAACGTTCCGGTTTTGATGAAATTGCAAAACGGAAACTGCCAGAGTCTCGATAATGAACATTTACATGCAAGATCGCATTGTTCTAAAACGTTAATTTTCTCCAAGTGAGAAACTTTCTTATATATACAGTTAATCTTGCACAAATCTTCCTAATTAGCAATGACAACTGAGTCAACAGGAAGCCTTCTCCAGGCATCACAGTCTATAGGAAACCCTCTCTTTGTTTACTAACCCTATTTGAAAACTTTCCTGGCAACTGACACTACTGGAAGCCTCTCCTAGAACTATAATGTATTGGAAGCCTCTCCGTGGAGGCGTCCAAAGAAAAAATTGCCTTTTCCAAGTACTCGTGGAAATTTTAATTGCTTGAAACCTTCCAAGAATACTTAAAGTACCTGAAACCTGCCCAGTCAATTAATTTTTTTGCAAACAATCTTACCCCACAGGAAGCCTCCTCCAGGTAATCTATACTACTGGAAACCTTCCAGGGTATCTTTAAGTACTAGAAGCCTCCATCAGACAACTTTATCTATTTGGAAGCCTCCTCCAGGCAACTTAAATTACTGGAAGTGCCCTCAAGGCAACTTAAAACTACTGCAAGCCTTCCCCAGTTAACTCAAATTAAAGGAAGCTTTCCAAGGCAATTTAAATTTCTGGAAGCCTTCGTCAGGCAACGTAAACTTCTGAAAGCCTCTCTAAGGCAATTGAAACTACTGGGAGAGTCCTAGCGACAACGTTAACTACTGGAAGCCTCTTCCAGGCAGCGTTACCTACTGGAAGCCTCTTTCAGGCAGCGTTACCTACTGAAAGCCTCTTTCAGGCAGCGTTACCTACTGAAAGCCTCCTGCATTCAACGTTAACTGATAGAAGCCTCCTCTAGGAAGCGTTAACTACTGGAAGCCTCCTGCAGGCAACTGTGACGCCACTAGACATCCTCGTGAAAGAATCTGGGGATGCCTTAACAGGAAGCCTCTGATGGTGCCAGCTGGCACGAATGTTTTTATGTATCCTTGTATGTACTCTTGTATGAATTCTTGTATGTATACTTTCATGCATACTTTTATGTACTCTTGTATGTATTCTTTTATTTATTCTTTTATGTATACATGCATGTCTAATTGTATGCATGTATGTATGTCTAATTATATGCATACTTGTATGAATTCTTGTATGCATAAGGGTATGTATTTTCGTATGTTTAAGTGTATGTATTCTTGAATGCATAATTGTATGTATACTTGTATGTATTTTTTATGTTTAAGTGTATGTATTCTTGTATTCATAATTGTATGTATACTTGTATATTCTTATAAGAATACTTGTATGTAGTGTTGCTTTGTTCTACTGTGAACACAATGAAAAACAAAATTAGCTTTTGTATTTTCCGTTGATGAGAAAAGGCTCTTACCGGACCACTATAAAATAATTACCAACTTCCGATATAATATTGATAATTATGTCGAAAATTATTGCAACAAAAACTAGTCATTATGGAGAATGTAACCCGAGTTAATTGACATTACTTAAAAAATAATATGACGAGTAATTCCACGTGCACAGGTTTTGAATTATATTATGTAAAAGTTGTAATATATATATATATATATATATATATATATATATATATATATATATATATATATATATATATATATAACTGAACTCACACCCCAGAAGTGACTCGAACCCATACTCCCAGGAGCAACGCAACTGGTATGTACAGGGACGCCTTAAACCACTTGACCATCACGACCGGACATAAGGAAGTGATAGCCGAGGCTATATGAACCACTTCCCCGCCGGCACTCGGATAGTAATCTTGGGCATAGCATTTTATCAAATCACCTCATTTTTTGGGGCAACACGTGAGGAACACAAATTTGTGTTATATATATATATATATATATATATATATATATATATATATATATATATATATATATATTTATATATATATATATATATATATATATATATATATATATATATATATATATATATATATATATATATTGTGACGATAATCTCTTATCAGAGATTTAGCCTGCTATTTCTGTGACTCATCCCGTCCTCATCAATATAAAAGATACGTTTTGTAGTGGCTAAACGTACATATTAAGATAGCCCAACCCGTCCTCGCAAATTTTATAAGTCAATATTGACTTATTAAATATGTGCATAGGTGACATACTTAACATAATAGTTTCCCATGAAAATCTTCATAGAAAACACCGACCTTACCTAACCTTGTTAGTATGTTAAGACAAGCATCTTATTGCTTCGTAATTACAATTATTACCTAACCTATACCTATAATAGGTTAAGTAACAATTGTAATTACGAAGCTATAAGATGCTTATTTTAACATACTAACAAGGTTAGGTAAGGTCGGTGTTTTCTATGAAGATTTTCAAGGGAAACTATTATGTTAAGTATGTCACCTATGCACGCAACTAATAAGTCAATATTGACTTATTAAATTTGCGAGGACGGGTTGGATAGCCACACGTACCAGCAACTCCCTCCTCCCCCCCACTCCAACACCTGCTGCACGCACCTGGTCGACGCGCCGAACCCTTCAACTGCCTAACTAGCGACTTGCGGCCATCCAGCTTCCTCATTGGCCGCCAACCAACACTCCACTCCGGCTCCTCGCCAATCACAAGTCCTCGCCAGTTATTGTTGGAGTCCCTTGCGTTTCTGCCAGCCAGAATATCGTGTGCTCGCAAGCTATGAACTCCTAAGTGACTCACCTTGTGTGGTCAAATAGAGGTTTATAGTTAGTGCATATATTCCAGCATTCATATTTTATTTACTTTTGTATGTCAATTCTCCTCCCCAATAACGTAATCTATTTTCATGTTTATGTATTTTTTTCCACTTGACATTTTTACCAGTAAGCCAAGATTTTGCATTTGTTTCAATTTGTTTTTTATTGTTATTAAACTACATCGTTTATTATTGTGTTTTATGATTCCGACCTTACCACAGATTACCAATCACGCAGTCATTCTTTTTTTTTCTCTTTTTTTTCCTTTTCTTTTTTTTATATATTATATGTGGCCCAGCACTGACACCTGCTAGTTGGAAGACTGCCGACCACCATTTCCAACTCGTTACCGTCACATATAAATGGGGGCCTGTCCACAGAGCTTCACTCAGGTAATGGTAATTGTGGTAAGCATACTTGGCACTTATTTCCCTTGCTTCCATTATTCACATTAATCATTTTTTATTTTATATGGTGCTGTGTATATTGTACATTACGGGAATAGCATATGGTGAGAGTGAGACAACTTTGGATTACGTGGTGACTGTAGGCCGCAGTCATACTCTTAATTGGTCGTCTCCCCCTTCCGTGTTATCCTCCGTGTTTAACATCTTTGTGTCCAGATATTTCTCACTTTTTGACAGATTATCACATAGGTACCCTGGTACTGTGGTCTGTCTCCGGGTCAATAGCACCCAAGTCCTGCAATCCGACTCTAGGAGGAAAAAGAGGGCTTTAGATCGATCTCACCTTACACAGTGTGGGAACAGAACACTCTGTTCTCCACAGCTAATTTAGCTCCGGATTCCTCCCAGCCTCTAACACAGCGCTAAGACACTTATCTCGTCATCAGCCTCATTCTTGCAGATTACTGCAACAGTTCAGTCATTTAGATCTTGTCTCACTTAATGTGTCCAGTTGCAAACATGATTCCAGTATTATAAATGCAAAACCAGAGGTTTCTTCCTTAATATATTGTTCGTAATTATTCTTGAGGAAAGGTAGCATTCAGAAACGGGTGCCAGGGGGACGGGTGCCAGGGGGGACGGGTGCCAGCGGGACGGGTGCAAGGGGGGGACGGGTGCAAGGGGGACGGGTGCCAGGGGGTGGGTGCCAGGGGGAAGGTGGTGCCAGGGAGGACGGGTGCCAGGGGGACGGGTGCCAGGAGGACGGGTGCCAGGGGNACTAGCTACAGCGTCCTACCACATTACCAGGAGTCAAGACAACCTCCCGGAGCATCTTCTCTCACGTGGGACACTCCCACCATTCATCTCCGGTCTACACTCCGATGCTTCCCAGGTTTCTTTGCTACACACATGTACATTTCTTAGCCTGAAGATCACTAGGGGTCCAGTACTCAGAACTCTTTATGTGACTGTAACGTTTCAGCTACTCAGGCACAGGATGGGGGCCTCAATAAACTAATTCAACTACCAGAGGAAGCGTCTTGCGCGCGAAGGTGACTAGGAAGAGACTGCACTGCTGTGAGACTGTACAAGAAAGTTGCTGATTCAAACATAAGTGTGATGGATTGAAGTAAATACACAGCTGGTCCAGTGATGGTTAAGAATAGGAAAAACACACGTAGGTAAATACATATTGGTGAGTATGTGTACTGTAGGTATGTGTTAGTAATATGTAGAGAGGTGATTACAACCATGATGGAGTTTAGGTAGAAAGTGTTCTGAGGGTCAAGGCCTCTTTAACAGGCCAGAAGCCATTTCGTAAGCGAGTGGGATTTCAAACAGATTCGCAACCTGGATGTGGGCTACAGCTTAGTCTTTCAAAGCTGTGTGTGGGTGTTATATCTTCTACCTCAGAGCGCAATGTGAGCTATATATATATATATATATATATATATATATATATATATATATATATATATATATATATATATATATATATATATATATATATATATACACATATAGGGAAATTCAAAGGCTAACTGTAAAGTCTCAAATTTCAGTGTTGTACTGTTGATGCCGTGTTGACGCATATTACACTTCACCCAACCTGTCCGTTGGCAGTAACGGAATATTCAATGTCATCTGAGTAGTTGGCATTTTTCCTTGCTATGCAGTTGTTTTTAATTCATGTTTGTGTATTAGAGACGACGCACTCTCGTACTCAGTGTTGTACTGAAAGTCTGGCTGAGTATTTAAGATATCGTGGCACTCACTCACCTGCACTCACCACACAGGAGGTCCTCCCTGGCACCACTCACCACACACGAGGTCCTCCCTGGCACCACTCACCACACAGCAGGTCCTCCCTGGCACCACTCACCACACAGGAGGGCCTCCCTGGCACCACTCACCACACACGAGGTCCTCCCTGGCACCACTCACCACACACGAAGTCCTCCCTGGCACCACTCACCACACAGCAGGTCCTCCCTGGCACCACTCACCACACAGGAGGTCCTCCCTGGCACCACTCACCACACAGGAGGTCCTCCCTGGCACCACTCACCACACAGGAGGTCCTCCCTGGCACCACTCACCACACAGGAGGTCCTCCCTGGCACCACTCACCACACAGCAGGTCCTCCCTGGCACCACTCACCACACAGGAGGTCCTCCCTGGCACCACTCACCACACAGGAGGGCCTCCCTGGCACCACTCACCACACACGAGGTCCTCCCTGGCACCACTCACCACACACGAGGTCCTCCCTGGCACCACTCACCACACAGCAGGTCCTCCCTGGCACCACTCACCACACAGGAGGTCCTCCCTGGCACCACTCACCACACAGGAGGTCCTCCCTGGCACCACTCACCACACAGGAGGTCCTCCCTGGCACCACTCACCACACAGGAGGTCCTCCCTGGCACCACTCACCACACAGCAGGTCCTCCCTGGCACCACTCACCACACAGGAGGTCCTCCCTGGCACCACTCACCACACACGAGGCCTCCCTGGCACCACTCACCACACACGAGGCCTCCCTGGCACCACTCACCACACACGAGGCCTCCCTGGCACCACTCACCACACACGAGGCCTCCCTGGCACCACTCACCACACACGAGGCCTCCCTGGCACCACTCACCACACACGAGGTCCTCCCTGGCACCACTCACCACACACGAGGCCTCCCTGGCACCACTCACCACACACGAGGCCTCCCTGGCACCACTCACCACACACGAGGTCCTCCCTGGCACCACTCACCACACACGAGGTCCTCCCTGGCACCACTCACCACACACGAGGCCTCCCTGGCACCACTCACCACACACGAGGCCTCCCTGGCACCACTCACCACACACGAGGCCTCCCTGGCACCACTCACCACACACGAGGTCCTCCCTGGCACCACTCACCACACACGAGGCCTCCCTGGCACCACTCACCACACACGAGGCCTCCCTGGCACCACTCACCACACACGAGGCCTCCCTGGCACCACTCACCACACACGAGGCCTCCCTGGCACCACTCACCACACACGAGGTCCTCCCTGGCACCACTCACCACACACGAGGCCTCCCTGGCACCACTCACCACACACGAGGCCTCCCTGGCACCACTCACCACACAGGAGGTCCTCCCTGGCACCACTCACCACACACGAGGCCTCCCTGGCACCACTCACCACACACGAGGCCTCCCTGGCACCACTCACCACACATGAGAATAAGTAGACGAACACGAGAGTAGATTTATAGATGTGTTGTGGTTTAGCCCACAAGTAAGTTTATAAAGTCCACCAGATACACCGAACAAGGACATATAACAGTGATGAGGTGAGTGAAATGAAATTGAGAGACGTGAGAGGTTATGTGTGCAATTCTGCACTTGCGAAGTATTAAGTTAGCGAGCGAGATAATAATGTGAATTTTCTCTAATTATGTTCTATTGTGTTTAACAGCTGACGACTCTTGCTCTTCCACTGTTGTTATCTTCTTTGGCAATGAATTTGTTATCCATGAAATTCCTTAGGTGTTGTTCCTGTGTGTGACATAAACATTGCTGGTGTTGCTCCTAGTGTGGCGCAGGCGTTGATGGTGATATCAAAGCATTCATTCTCATGCATTCATACTCATGCATACTCTTGCATTCATACTCATGCTCATCAATTCTGACGTATTGCTTCAGTGTTCTTAATCCGTGTAATGTATGGCACACGTGTTACTGAGGGATGTATACACAGCGGGCTTGGTGATCTTCTTGATGTTAATTATATTTTTGACTTGTATTTCTTAGATATCTTATGCATAAGACCACTGAAAGCCTTTTTTGAAGCCAAATTTGTAATCGTGGGAGATTTGAATCACGTGGAAATAGATCGGGGGGCAAGAATCACATTCAGTTGATCTCATATACGGAGACTATGTTGATGGACACTACAGAAGGGAGCTTTGATAAAATTTTGAAGCTGGACGGAGCATTGTTCGTTCACCGCACGCGTGCGCATTAACCCCTTTGATACATCAGGTTACTGTGATTTCCTGGTGTAAGCGAGCTTGCTAAAACAACATGAAAATGAAATCAAGTAAAGGAGACGAAATAAACAGCATAAATCCCATTTTTGACCAAGGATCGAGCAGGCACTGACAGAACTGTTTTTTTAAAAAGTCCAGAAACTCGTAAATGTGCAAATTTGGCCTCCAATAGACTACTATTTTTCTTGATTGCTTATTGCAACGATCTGATTTAGTCACTTTTATGTTGGGATTATTACTTGAGTTTAATATCCCCTTCAGTGTTTGACCCGTCAGACCTTAAACCCACTTTTTATTGTTTTCTTTTATTTTATGTTACCCACTTTAATACTGGTGTTCTCCAGCCTTTCAGAGAGGGGTGGGAGACTCCCCTCTCTCTCTTCTCTCCTCTCTCTCTCCTCTCTCTCTCTCTCTCTCTCTCTCTCTCTCTCCTCTCTCTCTCTCTCTCTCTCTCTCTCTCTCTCTCTCTCCTCTCTCTCTCTCTCTCTCTCTCTCTCTCATCTCTCTCTCTCTCTCTCTCTCTCCTTTCTCTCTCTCTCTCTCTCTCTCTCTTTCTCTCTCTCTCTCTCTCTCTCTCTGACGCTGCTGATGTCGGTCTCATCTCTTCAAGACGCAAAAAATCTTCAACACAGAATATTTTCACGAAGATGCATTACAAAGTTTGAAGGGAGGGGAGGAGGAACTTTTTGTGAGAGCCGTGGAGCTGAGTGGAGTGGAGATGGTGTGCTGATGAGTCAGATTTTGCGGCGAATGGAGTTAACGTTGTTTGCAACAAGGTGATTGTTGAGGAATGACTACATCAAAACGCAAGTGTATTACTGCCGGGTGAACAGCGGCATCGGGAACCGTGCCAAAACGCCTCATACCTTTTCGCTAGAAAATTATTAAACGGGCACTCTGTTGAAGACTCAGCGCTGCGGAACTGTTATATGAGCGAGAAGACGGTAATTTATTAGTAATTAGCGGCCACATCTGGAGAGATGACATACAAAAAAGCAATTTAATTATGCAGCTGTTGACTAATGGCTTATGATCTCAAGATATTTTCTCTGAATTGCATCTTGAGTTATGAAGGGAGCCGGTGGCTGAGCGGACAAAACACTGGACGCGTGATCCTGTGGTCCGGGTTCGATCAAGGGCGCCGCGTGAAACAATGGGCAGAGTTTCTTTCATCCCTGATGCCCCTGTTACCTAGCAGTATATAGGTACCTGGGAGTTAGTCAGCTGACACGGGCTGCTTCCTGAGGGTGGAGGCCTAGTCGAGGACCGGGCCGCGGGGACACTAAGCCCCGAAATCATCTCAAGATAACCTCAAGATAACGTCCTGGCGTGATCGGAAGCTACAGCCGAGAAGTGCCCTTGAAAGTTAAGGCACAATGTGGTACTTGTTTTAGGAGAGGGAGAGGAGAAGTCGCAGAGGCGAGGCAGACTATGGCATATTGGCGCAAGCAAGTGGGAGAGTCCTGCTCTGAGGCCCATATTGGG
Organism: Procambarus virginalis; assembly: GCA_020271785.1. NCBI lineage: Eukaryota > Metazoa > Arthropoda > Malacostraca > Decapoda > Cambaridae > Procambarus > Procambarus virginalis. The sequence goes on along the minus strand of WNGS01167840.1, from coordinate 8,290,539 downwards.
CAGGCGTAAGCTGGGCATGGGTGAGCGGGCCAACGGAAACATTTTCCTAGCTGGTGACTCTCAGCCTCCCACTGTAGCAGGCTGTCATCCTCCCACTGTAGCAGGCTGTCATCCCTTCCACTGTAGCAGGCTGTTATCCTCCCACTGTAGCAGGCTGTCATCCCTTCCACTGTAGCAGGCTGTCATCCCTTCCACTGTAGCAGGCTGTCATCCCTTCCACTGTAGCAGGCTGTTATCCTCCCACTGTAGCAGGCTGTCATCCCTTCCACTGTAGCAGGCTGTTATCCTCCCACTGTAGCAGGCTGTCATCCCTTCCACTGTAGCAGGCTGTTATCCTCCCACTGTAGCAGGCTGTCATCCCTTCCACTGTAGCAGGCTGTCATCCCTTCCACTGTAGCAGGCTGTCATCCCTTCCACTGTAGCAGGCTGTCATCCCTTCCACTGTAGCAGGCTGTCATCCCTTCCACTGTAGCAGGCTGTCATCCCTCCCACTGTAGCAGGCTGTCATCCCTCCCACTGTAGCAGGCTGTCATCCCTCCTACTGTAGCAGGCTGTCATCCTCCCACTGTAGCAGGCTGTCATCCCTCCCACTGTAGCAGGCTGTCCTCCTCCCACTGTAGCAGCCTGTCATCCCTCCCACTGTAGCAGGCTGTCATCCCTCCCACTGTAGCAGGCTGTCATCCCTCCCACTGTAGCAGGCTGTCATCCCTCCCACTGTAGCAGGCTGTCCTCATCCCACTGTAGCAGGCTGTCATCCCTCCCACTGTAGCAGGCTGTCATCCTCCCACTGTAGCAGGCTGTCATCCTCCCACTGTAGCAGGCTGTCCTCCTCCCACTGTAGCAGGCTGTCATCCCACTGTAGCAGGCTGTCATCCCTCCCACTGTAGCAGGCTGTCCTCCTCCCACTGTAGCAGGCTGTCCTCCTCCCACTGTAGCAGGCTGTCATCCCTCCCACTGTAGCAGGCTGTCATCCTCCCACTGTAGCAGGCTGTCCTCCTCCCACTGTAGCAGGCTGTCATCCCTCCCACTGTAGCAGCCTGTCATCCCCCCCACTGTAGCAGGCTGTCATCCTCCCACTGTAGCAGGCTGTCATCCCTTCCACTGTAGCAGGCTGTCATCCCTCCCACTGTAGCAGGCTGTCCTCCTCCCAATGTAGCAGCTGTCATCCCTCCCACTGTAGCAGCCTGTCATCCCTCCCACTGTAGCAGGCTGTCATCCTCCCACTGTAGCAGGCTGTCATCCCTTCCACTGTAGCAGGCTGTCATCCCTTCCACTGTAGCAGGCTGTCCTCCTCCCACTGTAGCAGGCTGTCCTCCTCCCACTGTAGCAGGCTGTCATCCTCCCACTGTAGCAGGCTGTCATCCCTCCCACTGTAGCAGGCTGTCATCCTCCCACTGTAGCAGGCTGTCATCCCTCCCACTGTAGCAGGCTGTCCTCCTCCCACTGTAGCAGCTGTCATCCCTCCCACTGTAGCAGGCTGTCATCCCTTCCACTGTAGCAGGCTGTCATCCTCCCACTGTAGCAGGCTGTCATCCTCCCACTGTAGCAGGCTGTCCTCCCACTGTAGCAGGCTGTCATCCCCCTCACTGTAGCAGGCTGTCATCCCTCCCACTGTAGCAGGCTGTCATCCTCCCACTGTAGCAGGCTGTCATCCCTCCCACTGTAGCAGGCTGTCATCCTCCCACTGTAGCAGGCTGTCCTCCCACTGTAGCAGGCTGTCATCCTCCCACTGTAGCAGGCTGTCATCCCACTGTAGCAGGCTGTCATCCCTCCCACTGTAGCAGGCTGTCATCCCACTGTAGCAGGCTGTCATCCCTCCCACTGTAGCAGGCTGTCCTCCCACTGTAGCAGGCTGTCATCCCTCCCACTGTAGCAGGCTGTCATCCCTCCCACTGTAGCAGGCTGTCATCCCTCCCACTGTAGCAGGCTGTCCTCCTCCCACTGTAGCAGGCTGTCATCCCTCCCACTGTAGCAGGCTGTCCTCCTCCCACTGTAGCAGGCTGTCCTCCCACTGTAGCAGGCTGTCATCCCTCCCACTGTAGCAGGCTGTCATCCTCCCACTGTAGCAGGCTGTCATCCTCCCACTGTAGCAGGCTGTCCTCCTCCCACTGTAGCAGGCTGTCATCCCTCCCACTGTAGCAGGCTGTCCTCCTCCCACTGTAGCAGGCTGTCCTCCTCCCACTGTAGCAGGCTGTCATCCCTCCCACTGTAGCAGGCTGTCATCCTCCCACTGTAGCAGGCTGTCATCCTCCCACTGTAGCAGGCTGTCATCCTCCCACTGTAGCAGGCTGTCATCCCTCCCACTGTAGCAGGCTGTCCTCCTCCCACTGTAGCAGGCTGTTCTCCTCCCACTGTAGCAGGCTGTCATCCCACTGTAGCAGGCTGTCATCCCTCCCACTGTAGCAGGCTGTCATCCCACTGTAGCAGGCTGTCATCCCTCCCACTGTAGCAGGCTGTCCTCCTCCCACTGTAGCAGGCTGTAGCAGGCTGTCCTCCCACTGTAGCAGGCTGTCATCCTCCCACTGTAGCAGGCTGTCCTCCTCCCACTGTAGCAGGCTGTTCTCCTCCCACTGTAGCAGGCTGTCCTCCTCCCACTGTAGCAGGCTGTCATCCCTCCCACTGTAGCAGGCTGTCCTCCTCCCACTGTAGCAGGCTGTCCTCCTCCCACTGTAGCAGGCTGTCCTCCTCCCACTGTAGCAGGCTGTCCTCCTCCCACTGTAGCAGGCTGTCATCCTCCCACTGTAGCAGGCTGTCCTCCTCCCACTGTAGCAGCCTGTCATCCCTCCCACTGTAGCAGGCTGTCCTCCTCCCACTGTAGCAGGCTGTCCTCCCACTGTAGCAGGCTGTCATCCCTCCCACTGTAGCAGGCTGTTCTCCTCCCACTGTAGCAGGCTGTCCTCCCCCCACTGTAGCAGGCTGTCATCCTCCCACTGTAGCAGGCTGTCATCCCACTGTAGCAGGCTGTCATCCCTCCCACTGTAGCAGGCTGTCATCCCACTGTAGCAGGCTGTCATCCCTCCCACTGTAGCAGGCTGTCATCCCTCCCACTGTAGCAGGCTGTCATCCTCCCACTGTAGCAGGCTGTCATCCCACTGTAGCAGGCTGTCATCCCTCCCACTGTAGCAGGCTGTCCTCCTCCCACTGTAGCAGGCTGTCATCCCTCCCACTGTAGCAGGCTGTCCTCCTCCCACTGTAGCAGGCTGTCCTCCCACTGTAGCAGGCTGTCATCCCTCCCACTGTAGCAGGCTGTCCTCCTCCCACTGTAGCAGGCTGTCATCCTCCCACTGTAGCAGGCTGTCCTCCTCCCACTGTAGCAGGCTGTCCTCCTCCCACTGTAGCAGGCTGTCATCCTCCCACTGTACCAGGCTGTCCTCCCACTGTAGCAGGCTGTCATCCCTCCCACTGTAGCAGGCTGTCCTCCTCCCACTGTAGCAGGCTGTCATCCCTCCCACTGTAGCAGGCTGTCCTCCTCCCACTGTAGCAGGCTGTCATCCTCCCACTGTAGCAGGCTGTCCTCCTCCCACTGTAGCAGGCTGTCATCCTCCCACTGTAGCAGGCTGTCCTCCCACTGTAGCAGGCTGTCCTCCTCCCACTGTAGCAGGCTGTCATCCCTCCCACTGTAGCAGGCTGTCCTCCCACTGTAGCAGGCTGTCATCCCTCCCACTGTAGCAGGCTGTCATCCCCCCACTGTAGCAGGCTGTCCTCCCTCCCACTGTAGCAGGCTGTCATCCCTCCCACTGTAGCAGGCTGTCCTCCTCCCACTGTAGCAGGCTGTCATCCCTCCCACTGTAGCAGGCTGTCCTCCTCCCACTGTAGCAGGCTGTCATCCCTCCCACTGTAGCAGGCTGTCATCCCTCCCACTGTAGCAGGGCCGTCCAGTGTGGACCGTGGGAGGCTGGACTTTAGAGTTCACGTCGTGAGCAGTATGTGTGTGCTTTTATGAAGCCATTGACGTTGGGACAAAAATTTGAGAGAGTCCAGTTTTCAAAACTCGAAATTTTGAGTCTCCAGTGGATCCCTGCAGACTAGGATGGTATATTGTGATGAGGTTTGTGGAGACAATTAGGGAAGCCGGTCTGGGATTAATGGATTAGGACCTTGGGTGGTGGTTGCGGGAAATGTAAATATTGAAACTATCTATATGCAATATAGATGTTGAATTTAGGTTTGGATATTGGAGATATCTATAATATACGAGCAGTGTTTAACTCATCCTCATCATGTTGATTCTCCAGCCAGTACGGGAGTACTGGAGTAGAGATTGGTGCAGCGATCAATTGCTAGAATGTTACAAATGCAAAGCTACTAAAATATGAATGATATATATTGAAGATATATTGATATACGGTTATAACAAGGGGGGGGGGGAGAGTGTAGGGACTAGCGGGAGGATTGAGGGAAGGAGGGAGGGAAGGAAGAGGCATACAGCTTCACCGCGTGAATGGACAGCTTCGCAAAGCAAAGGCCGACGAAGCTTAGGCAAGAGAGGTGATGTGCCACACTGTTCTTAGTTTACACTTAACCCGACTTTTTTTAACCTGTATCTTTACCCCGTGGGCGACCTTATTTAGCAGGGGACCTTATTCTGACCTTACTGGACGGTGTCCCCTGTACGCTGGTGTGTTCTCAGTCCTGACCCAATCCTCTGGTGTGACCTCTTTAATGACCCAATCCTCTGGTGTGACCTCGATCATAACCCAATCCTCTGGTGTGACCTCGATCATGACCCAATCCTCTGGTGTGACCTCAGTCATGACCCAATCCTCTGGTGTGACCTAGTATCTACCGCGAGCTATTGAAAATGTGGCGTCTGTTCCCAGTAATTACCAATACTGGTAAGTGTCAGTGCGTCTGGTCGTTTGGCTGCCTGTCCCGCTACCAATGTGCGTCCGTCAGTCTGTCTACTTACCCGTCTCTCTGTCTCTCTATACGTCTGTTAATATGACGGCCTTGGTCCCCAAGCTGTTATATTTATATCACATTTCACCTTTCAATATATCTCTTTCTCTCTTTCTCACACACATACAATTACGAAGTTCAAATTCACACACACACACACACACACACACACAACACTCACACACTCACACAACACAACAACACACACACCACACACACACCACACACACACACACCACACACACACACACACACACACACACAAACACACACACACACACACACTCACACACACACACACACACACACAAACACACACACCACACACACACACACACACACACACACACACACACACCACACAAACACACACACACACAAAACACACAAACACCACACACTCACACACACACACACACACACACACACACTCACACGCACACACCACTCACACACACACACACACACACACACACACACACCACACACTCAATTGCTGAAATGATTAAAAAGAGCCCTGAGGCCAGGTCTGCAGTTAAGGAAGTTGCCATGGAAGTGGCCTCCTCTCAGGAAGCAGCTAGATGTACTAGCCGGCTGATAGAGAGAAAAAGAGCAGTAGTAGTGGCTGGCATTAAAGAGCAAACAGGGGCCAGGCAAAGGAGCGGAGAGACAAGGACAAAAACATAGTAAAGAGATCCTTAAAGAGGTAAGCATGGAGGGACTGTACAAATGTTGAAAGGTTTTTCAGGCTTGAAAGTACAACAAGGACAGAGACCGAATGATAAGGTGGTATTCATGAGCGAAAGCACGAAAGAGGAACTATTAGAAAGGAAGTGCTGTCTAGCAAATGTAGAGAAGTTCAAAAAAGTAATTCCTACAGAGGGATATGACAAGGGAAGAGAGAAAGCAGGCAGCAGACGCGAGGAAGGAGCGCAGGGGAGAGAGAAAGGAATCAGGGAGCCACAACCCCGATCCACACAATCCCAGAGGGGAGTGGGGGA
>WNGS01167840.1:8250220-8260220 GCA_020271785.1 Procambarus virginalis | reverse complement strand
TCACCTATTTGTACTCACCTGTTTGTGCTTGCGGGGTTGAGCTTTGGCTCTTGGGTCCCGCTTCTCAACTGTCAATCAACTGGTGTACAGATTCCTGAGCCTACTGGGCTCTATCATATCTACATTTAAAACTGTGTATGGAGTCAGCCTCCACCATATCACGGCCTAATGCATTCCATCCATTAACTACTCTGACACTGAAAAAGTTCATTCTTACGTCCCTGTGGGTCATCTGGGTACTCAGTTTCCACCTGTGTCCCCATGTTCGCATCCTGCCAGTGTTGAACAGTTTATCCTTGTTTACCCGGTGGATTCCCCTGAGGATTTTGTAGGTTGTGATCATGTTCCCCCTTACTCTTCTGTCTTCCAGTGTCGTAAGGTGCATTTCACACAGCCTTTCCTCGTAACTCATGCCTCTTAGTTCTGGGACTAGTTTAGTGGCATACCTTTGGACTTTTTCCAGCTTCGTCTTGTGGTTGACAAGGTATGGGCTCCATGCTGGGGCCGCATACTCCAGGATTGGTCTTACGTATGTAGTGTATAAGATTCTGAATGATTCCTTATACAGGTTCCTGAACGCTGTTCTGATGTTAGCCAGCCTCGCATATGCCGCAGACGTTATTCTTTTTATGTGGGCTTCAGGAGACAGGTTTGGCGTGTGTGTGTGTGTGTGTGTGTGTGTGTGTGTGTGTATTCACTTAGTTGTATTTTACGGGGGTTGAGCTTTGCTCTTTCGGCCCGCCTCTCAACTGTCAATCAACTGTTTACTAACTACTTTTTTTTTTTTTTTCATACCACACACACACACCCCAGGAAGCAGCCCGTGACAGCTGACTAACTCCCAGGTACCTATTTACTGCTAGGTAACAGGGGCATTCAGGGTGAAAGAAACTTTGCCCATTTGTTTCTGCCGGGTGCGGGAATCGAACCCGCGCCACAGAATTACAAGTCCTGAGCGTTATCCACCAGGCTACCTGGCCCCCTCCACCAGGCTACCTGGCCCCCAGTGTGTGTGTGTGTGTGTGTGTGTGTGTGTGTGTGTGTGTATGCGCGGAGTGTATGTTTGGGTGTTATATGTATATGTGTGTGTGAATATTATACTGGTATATATAAAATATTGACCCTGTAATATTTACATGGGCTTCCACTTGGCGAAAATAATTTCAAATGTTCTCTCTTTAGTTTGCAAACTAAAATATGTCTCCAGTTTTGAGATGAACGTTATAAACTTTGCGGTAATTAAACAAGTCGGCGACACACAAATAATTCTTACATCACGAAGACGAAACTAAACATTTTTGCTGCTGTGTTTAATAATTTTCATTATATATAAGTTTCCTTAAATTATATGATATATTTTAAGAAACATAAACTCGCTTTTGTTGGGCTTTTTATATTATGTATATGTCGTGCTTTTGATGTTATACTTTCGTTGTGCTTTTAACATATTTTATTTGTGTTTTGATATCATGCTTTTGTTTTGCTTTTGATAAACTTGAGTACTCGTTAAGGTCACAATATCCCACTGGCATGATCTGTGATCCTGTGATGATGGCCGGTGTCGGTCGTCATTTACCCTACCCTGCTTGTGATGATGGCCGGTGTCGGTCGTCATTTACCCTACCCTACCTGTGATGATGGCCGGTGTCTGTCGTCATGTCGTCATTTACCCTACCCTGCCTGTGATGATGGCCGGTGTCTGTCGTCATTTACCCTACCCTGCCTGTGATGATGGCCGGTGTCTGTCGTCATTTACCCTACCCTGCCTGTGATGATGGCCGGTGTCTGTCGTCATTTACCCTACCCTGCCTGTGCATTCGTTGTTGTTGTTGTTGCATGCTGCTGCACCATCTTGAAGATCATTGTTGTCACTGTGGGTGTCAGTGTGGCCAACGTGGGTGTCGGTATTGCCATCCGGGTACTCTTAGTGTTGTCATCGTGGGTGTCAGTACGGCTATCGGGGGTTTCAGTGTTCCAGTCGTGAGACGAGCAACTATGATATCTGCATTTAATATCCAAACATCTGCCTTGCCAGGTCAGGAATAAAACACCGTTAAAACACTGCCTAATACCTGACAATGCAGAACGTGAAACCTATTCTCGGTAATGTGCACTGAATATCTGCTCTTGAAATGATTATGTGTTGCACAGTTGACCAAAAACACCAGCGAAGTCCTTGTTACATCTTCCTTAAAAACATGACTATTAATTTCAGTCAAAGGAATTTAGTCATACAATAAATATGTAAAGTGATCCTATTTAAGCTTGTCGTGAATATATTCTCATATATTCATATATATTCTCATTATTCAATATATTCATTATTCAATATATTCAATATATTCTCATATATCAGGCTAAACTTATGTAAAATTTTCCTTCAAGCTATCAGCTGCGCTTCAAGAATTAGCAAAAGACACGTTTCAATCTCGTATATTACTAAACCATATTACAGTGTATGGGGGAATTCCATAAATGTATTCCTAATACACTATACTCTATTGAGAGGACATGTGGGTTTTGTCAACTGGTTAAATTTGTGTTTTGTTTGATAATGAGCTTCAAGGCTATCAACCTGTAGAGGATCGTTAAGACCACCACATTAGCTGACCAGTCAGCACGTGTACTTAACTACTAATCATTGGACTACAGGAAAATTTTTAGAAGCAGCATCCCGTGGAAACTTTCTGGACACTTTCCTTATTAAGGCTACTCGATAGCTCGGTCGATAGAGCTTCGGCTTCATACGCGTGGGGGTCCACGGTTCAAGTCTCCTAGAGCCCAGATGAATGGAATGTTTATTTCCAGGGAAGTGTGGATGACAATTTTATTGGACTCAGTATATATTTAAAGGCGTGGGAGTGCATCTTGTCATGGTCTGGGTTCTCAGCCATAGTTAATGATGTAGGAGGGCACTATAATTTGCATTGGAGAACGTAAGAGATTGCTTTAGATTCGTAAGTAATGTGAAATGCAATATGCAAAGCCTTGGCAGTTTAGTTAGAGATGAAATAATGGTGTAAATAGAGCTGCAACGAGATTTGCATTAGGCTGCTTTAAATTTGCATGTGAGAGAGTCTCAAGAAGTGTCTTGAATTGTTCAACTAATGTCATAAGGTATGTAAATTTACCTGTGTGTCCCAGGAAAGAGTTATAGAGTAATTAGGGGTTTGCACAGCATTATTGTATGATGCCATATTGACCGCTGTGTCTGGAGATGAGGCTCGAACCTCGGTTCCCGAACAGTGAGTCTGGGAGACCAGCAGTGTTGCCAGGAGCTGTAGGACTTTGAGAGTTAATTTCGTGTTGGATTTCATACTGGGATAATATTGATTCAAGTTAATTTTTGTTTTTGTTATGTTATCAGGTTTTAACTATATATGATTGCTACAGTAAAATCTAGTAAAATTGCATAGGTGTGTTCAGGAGTAAACCCTTTTGCAGCAGATGGTTTAGAAATTTGTCAACAACTTGAGCAAGGCTGTTAAGCTGAACAATCCACATACTAACTTGTACCTCATTAGGGCACTTTGTAGCACGTCATTAGCTGTTACTACTTATATCTCCTCGAGTAAATGTTTTAACATAAATATATTAGCGAGAGGAAGACAAGGGGAAAGTGCCAAGCCGTTACGACTATATAGCACTTGGAACCGGGTCAGGATAAGGATTGGGGATGGGACGGACGGAAACGAATGGTGCCCAAGCCAGGTTTAAACGACAATGTGGGGCTTGCCCCAGATCTGGTCGAGTGTTCGCTGGACGCTCCGAGGAATACTTGAGTATCTGGCCGTAATGTTTCTTGTGTACATAGCCAGCCAGCTCCTTGTTTTTTTCTTTGTTAATAAGTGCATCAGTTATGTTATGAGGGAGCATATGTGGTATGTAGGAATACTTTAACAGTTAGAGACATTTTCCCTTACAGCATTCTGATGATTGTTCAGTGAGACGTCTGTGAATCTCACTGAACAATCAAAGGGAGACTGAGATTGTTCGGTGTTAAAAGACTCTGGTGATTGTATGTGTTGTACTCTGCTACATCCGACTCTTCATTTCATTGATGCGGGGAATTACTGGCATAGGTTGTTGAGCTTGTGTAAAATCACCAGTCTAGTTACAGTCTTTTGTCTATATTATTTTGTCCTTAGTTTCTAGTTTACATCTTGGTCTTACTGCCCTTGTCTCTCTAGAATTTAGATCATCCTCTGGGCATAGACCTTTTCTAATTCATTACCTGTAAATGTATTTAGCACCTGGCTAAAATGTGGGCCGGCCATTTTGAGGAAGATTTAGACTTTTAGAATAAAGTGAGAGACACTACAACACATCTCAGTGTATGCACCGAGAAGTAGGGTACACCTCTCAGTGTATGCACCGAGAAGTAGGGTACACGTCACAGTGTATGTACAGAGAAGTGGGGGTACATCCATCAGAGTGGGTACAGAGACGTGGTGTACACATATCGTATAACTCATATCACACAAAATACACAAAATCATGGCACATATTTTGGCAACAGGCTGGCGATCAAAACGTAGTAACTTTAACAATTCAAAAAATCTTATTAATAAAACTCTAATAATTCTCTATAGTATTCAATAAATATATAGAATCCTTACATTGCTTCACAAAACTATACTTGAAAAGTCGACTTCCAGCTTAGAAACTCCACAGTAAACTTTTAACAAGTTAAAAAAATAATAATCATAATAACATTTATATTATTCAGAGAGGAAAACAAATTATTAAGATCTTAAAGTATTGAACGCTCCCAAAGCAGCCGGGATTAAATTATAATGAAAAATGAACCACCACCACCACCAAAGTTGCTAAGCTTATCCTCGTCCACATTATGTGTATAAACAGTTTTTCTCTGGAATTACCCAAGGAAGGAGGAGGAGGGGAAGGAGAACGCTGCACCTGAGACGTGGGCTCGGCAGGAGGCAGGAGAAAGGTAATAACGATAAAGTAGTAGGAAGAAGCGAGCAAGATGGCGCAACGCGAGCCTCGGAAGGTCTGTGCCGGGGCTGAAGGGCTCCTGTGAAAGCCTTAGCGGTGCTAAGCGGGGATGCAACCATTTCCGTGACATCACGTCATCACTAGTTGAAGGTAAACTTGAAGATGTGGGGGGGAGGGTGTCAACCCATCGCTGCCTCCTCACCCATTGTTCTGTGATAGTTTAAAAGAGTTAGTTCATAGTGGAAATTGACAATACCAGTTTACATCGACTTACAAAACATCTAGTGTACTCTGAGCACATAGAAGACACAACAGCAACTGACTGAAGTTTGATACAAAGGTATAACTCTAGAGCCTGGAAGGGAGGGTTTAAATACAGGCTCAGATGGTCAAAGGATATAGAAGGGTAAGAGGTAGGTCGATGGAAGGGTAGAGAATAATAGAGGTAGCTGAATTGGAAGTCGTTGGGTAGATGAATTAGTATATAGGTGTACTGTTGCAGGTGGGTGGGTAGGTGAATGTCTGTCTTTGGGTTGGTTGGGTTGGTAGTGGGGGTCCTGTATCCCTGCTACATCACTCAGGGTATTCACATTATAAATTTGTTTTAACTGTACTTACAGTTCTACTCAACTATGTTATAGAATTTGTCATGTCTTACTTATAGCCATCAAACATATTTTGTTACTGCAGAATTTTATATCCTTATATTCTACTATTTTCATTATTAAGTCCCCCCATACTGGCTTGCGTCTTTCTCCCCGAACAGAAAATGCAATTTATTATCAATATTATTATTATTATTATTATTATTATTATTATTATTATTATTATTATTATTATTATTATTATTATTATTATTATTATTATTTTAAGGTGAATATAAAAATATAAAAGGGGAGAGTATGTATACGACAGAATGAACCTTAGCTTCAATGTCTATAGCTAAGAGCAGGGAAGTAATATGTATATTACATACACCTCTTTTTCTCTTAAAAAAGACTTAAAGACTGGGAGGACTAGTATGATCAACCCAAACTGAACTGTTTGCCATACAACAGGCGTTCTCATAGTGGGATGGGTTGGCGATTGCGTTGGTGAGGACAAGTGCGTGGGGCTCAAGTGGATAGGGTGTTACAGTTAATAATAATAACGCCACTGGCAACAGGAGATCGGATATTTAGTATCAAAACAGAAAGAAAAACCTTACTGGAGTTGAAAGGAGATATCAAAAGAGTTGAAAAGGGATAAGGGATATCAGGTATGATATCAACCTGAGGATTGATATCACACCTGTCTCCTAAAACCCTCATCAACCGGATATCATCTGAAGATAACGTAATTGTTTTAGAAAGTCCTGAAGGACGCTGTATATCACTCTAAGAAACCATTTCTAAAATATGAGACGGCTATAATGGGATCAGTATCGCGTCAAATGCACAACCAGAAACTTTGATGAGTCATTATTATGTGTGAATACTTTTTTCAGTGTAAGAGCTGTGATCAAGTGGAATAAGTTGAAAAGCAATGTAATTAAGGCTAACTTTATATACATCATCAAGAGAACGCATTATCAAAAAACAGGAGAGTTAGACGCTATTTCACTAGGAGACCGGTACCTGAAAGGTGAAGTCCAGGAGCTCACCTTATAAACACAAAACGTTGCGTATATATATATATATATATATATATATATATATATATATATATATATATATATATATATATATATATATATATATATATATATGTCGTACCTAGTAGCCAGAACGCACTTCTCAGCCTACTATGCAAGGCCCGATTTGCCTAATAAGCCAAGTTTTCATGAATTAATAAATTTTCACTAATTTTTTTCTTATGAAATGATAAAGCTACCCATTTCATTATGTATGAGATCAATTTTATTTTATTGGAGTTAAAATTTACGTAGATATATGACCGAACCTAACCAACCCTACCTAACCTAACCTAACCTATCTTTATAGGTTAGGTTAAGTTAGGTAGCCGAAAAAGTTAGGTTAGGTTAGGTTAGGTAGGTTAGGTAGTCGAAAAATAATTCATTCATGAAAACTTGGCTTATTAGGCAAATCAGGCCTTGCATGGTAGGCTGAGAAGTACGTTCTGGCTACTAGGTACGACATATATATATATATATATATATATATATATATATATTATATATATATATATATATATATATATATATATATATATATATGACAGACGAGAGAGTTGATCAGTTTACCAAGACAACTGACTCATTTCACCTAGACACTGACTGTTCATCTATTTACCTGACGCAATTCACCTAGATACCTGACTCAGCTCATCTAGACACCTGACTCAGTTTACATGGTCACCTGACTACCGCAGCTCTCAAAAACATTCCAATATTATGGATTATCTTCAGCAATAATGGGAGCCCATTTCCCGATCCCTTATCTTATTTTGCATCGTTCAGCCCGGCATCGAGATAAGGCATCGTTCCCCCGAGCACAAGACCCGCTGGAAATGGCCTTTTAACCGTTCCATTGGCACCAACTCAAGAGGAAGTAATGGACCTATTCGTAGAATTTCCCTTCCTCCAGAAGTCCTCTTCGTCGAGGGCTCGTTCTATCAGTTACCCTCTTCCTTGAGTATTCCTCTCTCAGTATTTCTCTTCCATTGGGTATTCCTTGCCCAGTTGTCTTCTTTGTTCAGTATTCTTGATCTCAAAGAAGATTTAGCGCTCCGGTGAGTTTTTCCAACAATGGGGAATAATTTCCCCAGGACGCGCCAGATAATGATCGACCTTGAGGGCAAACTCATCCACTCACTCTCATTGTTGATTCATCTTCACGCAGGTGTAGCACTCGTCTCTCAACAGGTGCATCACACGTCACCGAACAGATACCACAAAGCTTTGCAAAATATCGATTATGCTAACGCTAACAAACTCTGTTACTTTCTGAGAAAGAGACCCCCAGACTTTTCACATTGCTCTTCTACCTCACGCACCTGTCACCTGTCCACTACACCTGTCATTCTGTAGCCATCATGTAATGTATTCATCAAAGCAACAGTAATCAGTGCAGCAATGGGACGGGCCTGGACAAAGTACCTGGCGGGGGTTATGCAGATAAATCTGTAGTGAAACCTCAAAAGGCTTACTGATAGCTGATACTGCAATATATGTGGAAACATATCTGTGTTGTTGGTAATTGTGCAACGACGCTGGCGGTGCAAGTGAAGGTTTATTGCAGCTTGTTGCTTTGGTGAAGCTTGTGCCAGGAAAGGTGTGTGTTGCAGCTTGATATAAACATATGGACATAAAGTGTAAATCTGTCACAGCTTTCTTTGGTTTTAATCGTTGGTGATTTATTTATATGGTTCGTTAATCAAGGAAATATTATATTCTCAATATTGAGGAAATCTGTAGGAGTAATGAGGAGGCTTACGGCGTATGCTTGGACGTTCTGAGCACGTTGGTTCGAATCCTCCTTGTGACTCCTACTGATCTTTTCACTGATTCATCACGTTAATGGGATGTTTTTTTGTGTGAATTCTCATTATTGTTTGATTAAAAAAAAACTCTAAACTTACTTTCTTGTCGGTGTGTATATTTTGAAAAATATTGTAGTGTGAGATGCTGGACAACAGTTTAAAAGTTGGTTGGTCAGGCAGTTACAGCCGGGGCCTTACTAAACCTCTCCTGGTTGATAGATCCTAAGTCCAACCACAAACCAGATCGATGACAACACATATATATAATGAAGATATACATCGAAATGTATATCTTCTCAGTGAATATAAACCGACAAGTGTATCTTCTACGACTATATACAATGAAAAGGGCATCTTCTCGTGTGTATGATATAGTTTAATTTGCTCTTGAGCTCTATTCAGGAATAATATACACATACAGGAAAGTGTGTCAGCCAGTAGAGGCCTTAATAACGCTCATGGCTAAGAGACCCTGAACCCGCACACCAAACCACTCAAACACAAATCGGTGATCAAAATGGCTATATCCCTCACCATTTCTAGCCACTCAGAGTGGCTAGAAAACAGCCACGTCGTCGGAACAACAGCGACGGCCTCACTTCTTACAGGACGGCGTTCAATCCCCAATTGTCCAAGCGGTTGGGCATTGTTCCCTCACTCCGTCCCCACCCCTCATCTCAATTCCAATTCTGTCCTGGTATTCTCTCCCATGTGTAATATAGTCACACTAGCTCAGCGCTTTTTCTTCGTCACTTCCGCTCCTTTCCTATCTGATTTATATCCAGGTCTTCAGAATGGCTTTCTCTGTAGCTTGTATTGTTACTTAGGCACTCATCGTGGAGAGACACCTCCAGAGCACTGTGGGTAATGGATTTCCAATTGTTGGGGAATAAGGCAGTGAAAATGTTGCATTTAAGCTTGAATTTATGTGAATTACCCCTAAGATTAAAGAATTCCCACTCTCCAAATACGCTGTTTCCCCAATTTTCATCTTGCACACCTGGTGTAGAGCTATTACACACCTGGTGTAGAGCTATTACACACCTGGTGTAGAGCTATTATACACCTGGTGTAGAGCTATTACACACCTGGTGTTGAGCTATTACACACCTGGTGTAGAGCTATTACACACCTGGTGTAGAGCTATTACACACCTGGTGTAGAGCTATTACACACCTGGTGTAGAGCTATTACACACCTGGTGTAGAGCTATTACACACCTGGTGTAGAGCTATTACACACCTGGTGTAGAACCATTATATATGTGGTTTAGAGCTATTGTATACCTTTTATAGATTTATTATATACCAGGCAGAGAGCTTTCCCATAACATATACAAAATGTCCTACAGAATTCTCACTGTATAAGATAACGTCTTCTGTGAAACATGTTTCCAAGAAATGTTTTAGTTTTCTCTACAATTCCGGCTTCAGTGATTAGTGCTTCGTATCAAGTACACCCTTGGGAATGATGAGGGAGGATAGGAGAGATGGGAGAGAGCGTAGAGAGAGAGAGAGAGAGGAGAGAGAGAGAAGGAGAGAGAGAGAGAGAGAGAGAGAGA
>WNGS01167840.1:8201151-8224181 GCA_020271785.1 Procambarus virginalis | reverse complement strand
GCAATAAAGAAGCACGTATATCAACTTAGAGTATAAGATACATATAAGAGCATGTCTTAACGATGAGTTACTACTCATCAAGCACTAATACGAAGCTTAAGAACACTAGCAAACACAGAATGAGTGACTTGGCGACTCGTTCTCTCGGACTTTCTTTAAGGCGGACGACGTGTGTTGACTTCCCTCCCTCAGGAGGAGAGAGAGATAAGCTTGTAGGCGTGTGGGCGGTGGGTCCTTGAGGGCGTGATGGCGGGCGTGGTGGTGGTGGGGCGGCGCCGTAGAGGGACGACAGGATGTGTGACTCCTCCTCGTCCTCCAGGTGGACTAGGAGGGCGCCGTGGTTTGACGTGTGGTGGTAGGGATGGCGACGTGGACCTGAGGATTGAGCACCTCTCTCTGCTCCCTGGCCACCGTGACCTGGGCCAGGCCTCTCCTGGCGGCGGCGCTGAAGGTCCGGCCGATGCCCAGGTCAGTGGGCTTCATCTTGGGATGTAGCCGGTGTAGCCGGGTAAGGGAGGGTAGTTGGGGTTGCTGCGGCCGTCTGTCGGGGGAGGGGACGAGGTGTTATTTTATTTTGTTAGTTAAAGTCAGTTAATAATTGGCAATGTAAATGCATGCGCACACACACACACTCACACACACACACACACACACACACACACACACACACATGCACACACACACACAAGCGACTTGAGAATGGTCCAGGACGGACCGAAACGTCGTCGTCCCTTCAACTTCTAGTGTGTGGTCTGGTCAACATACTTCAGCCACGTTATTGTGACTCTTCGCCTGCACTAGTAGCAAGAATGCACCTCTTGGCCTACTATGCAAGGCCAGATTTGCCTAATAGGCCGAGTGATTTTTTAACAATTGTTTTCAATTGGTATATTTGAATAATTATTATTATATTAAGAACATAAATTATTGACTTAGTTATGTTAGTTTAGGTTAGGTTATGCTAGGTTAGGTTAGGTTAGGTAGAGTTGGTTAGGTTCAGTCATCTATCTACGTTAGTTTTGACTCAAATTTAAAAAAAAATGAACTCATACATAGTGTATTGGATAGCTTTATTATTTGATAAAAAATATATAAAATATATATAAATTCAGGAAAACTTGGCTTATTAGGCAAACCGGGCCTTGCACAGTAGGTCAAGAAGTGCGATCTGGCTACTAGGTACGACATATATATATATATATATATATATATATATATATATATATATATATATATATATATATATATATATATATTACCTAGTAGCCAGAAGTCACTTTTTGGCCTACTATGCAAGGCCAGATTTGCCTAATAAGCAAAGTTTTCCTGAATTAATATATTTTGTCTAATTTTTTTCTTATGAAATGATAAAGCTACCCATTTCATTATGTACGAGGTCATTTTTTTTATTGGAGTTAAAATTAACGTAGATATATGACCGAACCTAACCAACCCTACCTAACCTAATCTAACCTATCTTTATAGGTTAGGTTAGGTTAGGTAGCCGAAAAATTTAGGTTAGGTTAGGTTAGGTAGGTTAGGTAGTCGAAAAACAATTAATTCATGAAAACTTGGCCTATTAAGCAAATCGGGCCTTGCATAGTAGGCTGAGAAGTGCGTTCTGGCTACTAGGTACGACATATATATATATATATATATTATATATATATATATATATATATATATATATATATATATATATATATATATATATATATATATATATATATATATATATATATATATATATATATATATATATATATATATATATATATATATATATATATATATATATATATATATATATATATATAAATGACTTTAAACTCTTTGACACCACAGTTGGGTACTTAACCAGAGCGCCCGACTGAGTGGAGGTCTTTAATGTGTCCACAATTTTTGTCCTGTGAGCCGGGTAAGCCAGATTTAGCAAAGGATTAAGGCCGGGCGTAAAGTCCTATCCGGTTCTCTGGGAGCTTGACGAATGGAACTGTCTTAAAATTCAGTCCAAGGGGCCTTTCCCTAAACCAACATACACATGGTATACTTGCGTGGGGCACCGCTACAGAAATATACATTATACATATCTCGCTAGTTTACATAAACACTTTGATTCAACTACAGGAATGAATGTGTATTATTCACAAGGCTTGTAAATATGATGGGAATCAGCGTATTTTTTTTTTTATTTTAGTTTGCGAAGTTTCTTTGATAATGTTGATTAATGTAGCTTTGAGAACCTGGAAGATATTCTGAGTTTTGGTAAGTATTAAAAAAAATCCTCACCAATTTTTATAGACGATTTATATTTGTTGAACTATATGATTAAATGTCAGAATTCTCTGAGAAAAATATATGTAGTAGATATGATAGTGACTATAGGGCCGGAAGTCAGTATATTAGTCATCTGACGGTAAGAAAGAAAGGATCCAAGAGCTAACAGCTTGATCATGCAGGTACATGTATCAAATAGTTAACACAGACACACTCATATACACACACACACACACACGCCTTCAAACACACAACGTCACACACCGTCAGACTGTATAGGATACGCGGCTCTCACCCGCGAGGCCCGGGTTCGATTCCCGGCACGGGAAATATTTCTTTAATGGAATGCATTAGGAAGTGATGTGGTGGAGGCTGACTCCATACACAGCTTTAAGTGTAGATATGATAGAGCCCAATAGGCTCAGGAACCTGTACATTAGTTGATTGACCGTTGAGAGGCGGGACCGAAGAGCCAGAGCTCAACCCCCGCAAGCACAATTAGGTGAGTACAATTAGGTGAGTACACACACACACACACACACATGCTCACACAGACACACACTCAGCGTGCCTTAGCAAAGATCTTTAATGAGTCACTTACGAAGGGATTTGCCCATTTGCTGAAAAAGTAAAATGAACCAATTTTTTAGAAAGGAGTCAGAGAAGAGGCACTTAACTACAGACCAATATCACTAACAAGTACCCCCTGCAAAGCACTTGAAAGAATAATCAAGTTAAGACTAGTTACACACTTAGACGGGATCGGGAATGTAAATGAACACTAACAAGTGTTCGGGGAAGGGAAATCACGCCTAATGACCCTAATGGAGTTCTATGATAGAGTAGCAAGTATAATACAGGATAGGGAAGGATGGGCAGATTGTATATTTCTGGACTGCCAAAAAGCCCTTGACACAGCACCTCACAAAAGGTAACTGTACAAACTTGAGATAAAGGTGTGAGTAAAGGGAAAAAGTCCTAAACGTGGGTAAGGCATTACCTAACAGACAGGAGCCAGAGAGTAACAGTCAGGGGGCGAGAAGTCGGACTGGCAAAAGGTATCAAGTAGAGTACCTGAAGGAGCGGTGTTGGGACCAATTCTATTTCCACTATACGTTAATGACACATCTACAGGAGTTGAGTCTAATATGTCGATGTTAGCGGATGACGCGAAATTAATGAGACAAACTCTAATCATAATTTTAAGAGTAGATATGATAGGGAAGTATGATAGGCGTCATTGATTTAAACAATCGACGGCCAGGCAGACCCTCGGCTGTTTAATCATCAAGGAACTAATGCTTGACCCTGGAGGCACAAATAGGTGAGTACACACGCACACACATACAGACAACGATGTTTTAAGCAGTGATGTGGTGGAGGCAGACGCCATCATCCATACACGGTTTCAAATGTTGATTTGATAGAGCCCAGTAGGATCAAGAATCTGTACACCAGTTGAGTGACAGTTGAGAGGCGGGACCAAAGAGCCAAAGCTCAACCCCCTCAAGAACAACCAGGTAAGTCCAAACTCTCTTCCCTACACCGCCCCCCCCCTCCCCATCGTCAGCCAGATCCTGCTTCACCTTTCAATGAATTAATAATAATAAAAAAATAACTAACCATATTTCTTTTCAGATCATTTTTCAAGGTAGAATTTTCAAGTAAATATCTAATTTTTGATTGGAAAAAGGAAATACGTTAACAATTTTTTTTAATAATAATTAAATATCCTGTTGATGTCTTACCATTTTAATTGGAGCCTGTAATCAATTAACCATTGAGGCTTAATGAGAGGATATAACACATATTGACACTAATGACTCCAGTGTCATAGCTGGCCTTTTGCATATTTGCATATTCATTTTTTTTATGTTCTCTCATTCCAGTCACTTGGATCACTGAGGGTTCGAACTCTGGCCTGGGAAACACGAGACCATTGTGTGCTTCCACCTTTTATTTCTGTGGCTTTTTCCTCGTGTTATCTTTGGGGTGATGATACATGCGGAGCGTTAGTTAGTGAAGCTTCTGACGAGTGATTTTATATTCTCATGTTCCGCATATGAGATCATCTTCACTCCCATGTTCTCAGTCCTGTCCATGTGTATGTTCATGTTCACAGCCGTAGTTAGGATCATGTTCATGCCGATGGCCTTATCCAGAGACAAGCTTCATGTTCATGTTGTCATTATGTTGAGTACTAGTGGCGGAGTGATAGTTTTTCTGCCCCAGTAGTCCCTTCCTAGTAGTTCCTGGCCTAGTAGTCTCTCAGGCCTAGTAGTCTCAGGCCTAGTAGTCCCTTCCTGGTAATGCCTGGCCTAGTAGTTGTTCGAATCCTGCTAATCAGCAAGCGTTGTTTCTCAACTTTCCAGTCTCCGAAAGATGTCTCTCGCAGACGAGTTTCCGATAAACCTCCCACAGATGTGGAGATCCGCAGATCAATGTCTCAGTGACCCAGTCGGGTCAGCTGTGCTGTTAGACGCCGCTGCTCGCAGTCTGATGTGTGAATCACCACCCGCTTGACTAGGCAGCTTTGAGGGGGTTTGTCAAGCATCCCCTCTGAACGTGTGTGGCCAGCTAGTTATGCCCCCTTGTCAAGATTCCAGGAAAATCCCTTCTCCGGCCGTCACCTCTCTACCCTCCCCCCTCCATTGTCACCTTCCCCCTCATTGTCACCTTCCCTCATTGTCACCCTTCCACCATTGTCACCCTTCCACCATTGTCATCTTGGTTCCCCTCAATAACCTTCAATATTCAAGTTTTATGTAATATGATGCTCTTTTTTTTTCCGTATCTCACTAACTGAATGTGGAGCATTCTTGTTTTTTTTGTCACTTCTTTCTAATAGTGATCATTATCCTTCTCGTTTATCACGATCTTCACTCTTCTCACCTTTCATGTTGTTGTTTCCGACGTGCCAGTCCGCCAGTAATGGGCGACGTTAACATTTATATTAGTTTACGCTACAATTGACGCAAATAAGCTTACACATCACAACAAAAGTGGCCACAGGAGTCGCGGTGTGCGTATTTGATCTGGTAATAGAAATATTTCCGAAAGTGAGAAAAAGATTCAATAGAAGCGTATGAGAACACATCGTGACGGACACGGTTAGTAATACAGGAAAAGGTGTATTTCGCTTCTCGGTGTGTATACACTGAGAGTATAGTTTAGTATTGAAGAATAGATTTAAGGTTAAAGTATATTCTCTGGTTATCCAGCTCATGTTGTAGTGGCCATGATTGCTCTAGAATTGAATACGTGTTAAACCCGAAGCTAAAAAGCGTGGCAAAAGCGTGGCATAGAAACAAACGACACGCTTGTTCGCCGTATATTTTATCCGGCCACAAATGCCTTTCTCAGTTTAAATGCAAATGAATAAAACTTTGAACAGCGTCAGCAATACATTATTTAGTTTCCGTAATTACTTTTTTTTTTCCTGGCCATCCACACAACACAGAGTTCAACAGACCTGCACATGTGCTCACCTAAATGTACGTACCATGATGTGTTTGGAGGGTTGAGGACTATTCGCTCGTTTATCTCATCCTATTTACATTTAAAATTGTGAATAACGTCCTTACTTTATCTCTTATACTCTCAATATCATCTAATGCATCCCCTCTCACTTCTGACACATCCCGTGGCTCTATTGTGAATATTTCTAAAATTTTCTGTTCAATTCCTCACACACTTCCATGTCATTCTTTTTGTTATTTATATATACAAGAGTTTTTACGTCCTTGTACAGCCACCAGCACGCCTTGCGTTTCGGGCAGGTCCTTAATCCTATTTTTTCCCCGGAATACGACCCGCCACATCGTTTAACAACTTGGTACCCCATTCACTGCTGGGTGAACAGGGGCTACAGTTAAGGATTGGCGCCTAGTCACTCTTCCCTGGCCAGGATACGAACACTGGCCAAAGCGCTCCCGAAGCGCATGACGAGTGGTTTACCACTGCGTCATGGGGGACGGGAAATTTGTCCTCTCTCTCTCTCTCTGTTCATCCTTAGTTTCCTCTCCCTTGCTTTCACTTTTTTTTGAAGAATGTGGCAGTATATGGATGAGCTTGGGTGGCGTCCCTGGCTGTACCTGCTATCTTGTTTGTCAGAATTTCCTCCCGCTTCTCTTCTCACTTCGAGGTACTCTTGCCTGAAATGTTTGTTTCAATATTAGATAATCAAATGTGATTCATTTCTTTTTGACCCTGGCAGTCTTGACGACTGCTTCCCAGCATTTGTGGGTGAAAAAGTCTGTCACATATTGTGTGATCCTCTCACCCCATGTCTTTGAATTGTGTGTTCCGTGGTATTCCAATATATTATATATATATATATATATATATATATATATATATATATATATATATATATATATATATATATATATATATTCCATGGTATTAATATATTATATAATTTATTATATGGCCTAGCACCTCCTGAGACTTTCCGTGGAGAAACTATTCCCACTTCCCCCCACAGTGGAAGGAGCTATATACGAGTATACTCACCCATATGTTAACCCCTATAAGTATAAAAAAAGTGTATATTCGGGTTATATGTTAAACTTGGGTTGGCTATACCAGCTTGGTGGCTTCAGACTTCTATATAGTGCATTAGGGGGGAGATTTCAGGTTATATATAGTCTTTATAACACATTGTGGTACAGGGGGTTAAGGCGCGAGTCTGGCGGGGCTACCCTCAGGACGCCATGGGTCGATTCCCATCTGCTCGAATGATTTTACTCATTAATATATCAATATTTCTATGATTTCCTTGTGGTCTTATGTATACTCGCTGGGAATGGGCTCCAGCTGCTGCTTGGTTACGCCTCTGCAACCACAGTTTTAATTGGTGTATATTTCTGTCCTTGTGAAACTCATTTAACCCATACTCGTTGAATAGGCCTGACTTACTCACTTACACTGACTTACTCGTTGAATAGGTCTGACTTACTCGCTTATACTGACTTACTCGTTGAATAGGTCTGACTTACTCACTTATACTGACTTACTCGTTGAATAGGTCTGACTTACTCGCTTATACTGGCTTACTCGTTGAATAGGTCTGACTTACTCGCTTATACTGACTTACTCGTTGAATAGGTCTGACTTACTCACTTATACTGACTTACTCGTTGAATAGGTCTGACTTACTCACTTATACTGACTTACTCGTTGAATAGGTCTGACTTACTCACTTATACTGACTTACTCGTTGGATAGGTCTGACTTACTCACTTATACTGACTTACTCGTTGGATAGGTCTGACTTACTCACTTATACTGACTTACTCGTTGGATAGGTCTGACTTACTCACTTATACTGACTTACTCGTTGAATAGGTCTGACTTACTCACTTATACTGACTTACTCGTTGGATAGGTCTGACTTACTCACTTATACTGACTTACTCGTTGGATAGGTCTGACTTACTCACTTATACTGACTTACTCGTTGGATAGGTCTGACTTACTCACTTATACTGACTTACTCGTTGAATAGGTCTGACTTACTTATACTGACTTACTCGTTGAATAGGTCTGACTTACTCACTTATACTGACTTACTTGTTGAATAGGTCTGACTTACTTATACTGACTTACTCGTTGGATAGGTCTGACTTACTCACTTATACTGACTTACTCGTTGAATAGGTCTGACTTACTCACTTATACTGACTTACTTGTTGGATAGGTCTGACTTACTCACTTATACTGACTTACTCGTTGAATAGGTCTGACTTACTCACTTATACTGACTTACTCGTTGAATAGGTCTGACTTACTCACTTATACTGACTTACTTGTTGGATAGGTCTGACTTACTCACTTATACTGACTTACTCGTTGAATAGGTCTGACTTACTCACTTATACTGACTTACTCGTTGAATAGGTCTGACTTACTCACTTATACTGACTTACTCGTTGAATAGGTCTGACTTACTCACTTATACTGACTTACTTGTTGGATAGGTCTGACTTACTCACTTATACTGACTTACTCGTTGGATAGGTCTGACTTACTCACTTATACTGACTTACTCGTTGAATAGGTCTGACTTACTCGCTTATACTGACTTACTCGTTGAATAGGTCTGACTTACTCACTTATACTGACTTACTCGATGGATAGGTCTGACTTACTCACTTATACTGACTTACTTGTTGAAAAGGTCTGACTTACTCACTTATACTGACTTACTCGTTGAACAGGTCTGACTTGCTCACTTATACTGTCTTACTCGTTGAATAGGTCTGACTTACTCACTTATACTGACTTACTCGTTGAATAGGTCTGACTTACTCACTTATACTG
Source organism: Procambarus virginalis (assembly GCA_020271785.1). Classification (NCBI taxonomy): domain Eukaryota; kingdom Metazoa; phylum Arthropoda; class Malacostraca; order Decapoda; family Cambaridae; genus Procambarus; species Procambarus virginalis. The sequence continues at coordinate 8,215,580 of WNGS01167840.1, read as the reverse complement.
ACTTACTCGTTGAACAGGTCTGACTTGCTCACTTATACTGACTTACTCGTTGAATAGGTCTGACTTACTCACTTATACTGACTCACTCGTTAAAGAGATCTGAGTTACTCACCAAGACCGTACTTGTTGTAGAACTCTTCTATGACTTGTGAGTCCGTTCTCTTGGCCTTTAGTCTTGGCAGCGACCTCGACCTCCTCACCTGCTCAACAAATACAGAGAACACCATGAAAATTGACTCTTGTTGAAAGTCACATGTGTGGCTGGACCACGGGGCTGGGGTCACATGTGTGGGGTGGACCACGTGGCTGGGGTCACATGTGTGGGGTGGACCACGGGGCTGGGGTCACATGTGTGGGGTGGACCACGTGGCTGGGGTCACATGTGTGGGGTGGACCACGGGGCTGGGGTCACATGTGTGGGGCTGGACCACGGGGCTGGGGTCACATGTGTGGGGTGGACCACGGGGCTGAGGTCACATGTGTGGGGTGGACCTCGGGGCTGAGGTCACATGTGTGGGGTGGACCACGGGGCTGGGGTCACATGTGTGGGGCTGGACCACGGGGCTGGGGTCACATGTGTGGGGTGGACCACGGGGCTGGGGTCACATGTGTGGGGTGGACCACGGGGCTGAGGTCACATGTGTGGGGTGGACCACGGGGCTGGGGTCACATGTGTGGGGTGGACCACGGGGCTGGGGTCACATGTGTGGGGTGGACCACGGGGCTGGGGTCACATGTGTGGGGCTGGACCACGGGGCTGGGGTCACATGTGTGGGGCTGGACCACGTGGCTGGGGTCACATGTGTCGGGTGGACCACGGGGCTGGGGTCACATGTGTGGGGCTGGACCACGGGGCTGAGGTCACATGTGTGGGGTGGACCACGGGGCTGGGGTCACATGTGTGGGGCTGGACCACGGGGCTGAGGTCACATGTGTGGGGTGGACCTCGGGGCTGAGGTCACATGTGTGGGGTGGACCACGGGGCTGAGGTCACATGTGTGGGGTGGACCTCGGGGCTGAAGTCACATGTGTGGCGTGGACCACGGGGCTGAGGTCACATGTGTGGGGTGGACCACGGGGCTGAGGTCACATATGTGTGGCGTGGACCACGGGGCTGGGGTCACATGTGTGGGGTGGACCACGGGGCTGGGGTCACATGTGTGGGGTGGACCACGGGGCTGAGGTCACATGTGTGGGGTGGACCACGGGGCTGGGGTCACATGTGTGGCGTGGAGCACGGGGCTGGGGTCACATGTGTGGGGTGGACCACGGGGCTGGGGTCACATGTGTGGGGTGGACCACGGGGCTGGGGTCACATGTGTGGGGTGGACCACGGGGCTGGGGTCACATGTGTGGGGTGGACCACGGGGCTGGGGTCACATGTGTGGGGTGGACCACGGGGCTGGGGTCACATGTGTGGGGTGGACCACGGGGCTGGGGTCACATGTGTGGGGGTCACGGAAGACGTCAGTGTATATACACAGGTACCTGGGGTCACGGAAGGGGTCAGTGTATACACAGGTACCTGGGGGCACGAGACTTTCTCTCGTTGTGAGAGAAAAACGAGACTTTCTCTCTGTGTGAGAGAAAGACCATCAATATCTCAGTTGAATCTCACGTGGTTCATCTAGATGTAACTCACCTCAGCTCGACCCCGCCTGTATCAGCTGAGAGCCTCTCTTGTCTCAGCTGTTCCCAATTTACCTCTCAGTGTGTCCTATATGTCTCCCATTTTCCTCAGATGTGTCTTATCTCAGGTGTATCTCACCTACGACAACTGTTCCTCACCTCACTCAGCTTTGCTTCGCCTACATTAGCTGTCTCTCACCATCTCAGCTGTGTCTCACTTACCTCAGCTGTGTCTCACCTACCTCAGTTATGTCTCACCTACCTTAGACATGTCTCACCTCCACTATCTCTCACCTACCTTAGCTGTGTCTCACCTCCTCTCTGCTGCGGCGATCGGCCTGCTGACGGATGTACAGGCTAATGCTCTCCTCGGCAGCCTTCCCGAAGGTCATGCCATACCGGAACATTAGGCCCGGGATGTAACCTGCAGGGACAAAGCTGTGTTACAGTCTGGGTCGCTGTATGAGTGTGTGTGTGTATTCACCTTGTTGTGCTTGCAGAGGTTGAGCTTTGCTCTCTCGGCTCGTCTCTCAACTGTTAATCATTCAACTGTTACTAGTTACTACTAACAATTTTTCACACACACACACATACAGACACACACACACACATACACACACACACACACACACACACACACACACACACACACACACACACACAAAGAGCCAAAGCTCAACCCCCGCAAGCACAAATAGGTGAGTACACACACACACACACACACACACACACACACACACACACACACACACACACACACACACACACAGGTAGCAGCCCGTAACGGATGTCTAACTCCCCCGTTAATTATTTACTGTAATGTAACAGGGGCATGAGGGTGAAAGAAACTCTACTCATTTTGTTTCTGCCATCACTGGGGATCGAACCCGGACCCTAGGATTACGGGTCCAGATCGCTGTCCACTCAGCTATCAGGTTCCCTAGTGTGTGTGTGTGTGTGTGTGTGTGTGTGTGTGTGTGTGTACTCACCTAGTTGTGCTTGCGGGGGTTGAGCTCTGGCTCTTTGGTCCCGCCTCTCAACCGTCAATCAACAGGTGTACAGGTTCCTGAGCCTACTGGGCTCTATCATATTTACACTTGAAACTGTGTATGGAGTCAGCCTCCACCACATGACTTCCTAATGCATTCCATTTGTCAACTACTCTGACACTGAAAAAGTTCTTTCGAATATCTCTGTGGCTCATTTGGGCACTCAGTTTCCACGTGTGTCCCCTTGTGCGTGTGTCCCTTGTGTTAAATAGCCTGTCTTTTCTACCCTGTCGATTCCCTTGAGAATCTTGAATGTGGTGATCATGTCCCCCCTAACTCTTCTGTCTTCCAAGGAAGTGAGGTTTAATTCCTGCAGTCGCTCCTCGTAGCTCATACCTTTCATCTCGGGTACTAGTCTGGTGGCAAACCTTTGAACCTTTTCCAATTTAGTCTTATGCTTGACTAGGTATAGACTCCATGCTGGAGCCGCATACTCCAGGATTGGTCTGACATATGTGGTATATAATGTTCTGAAAGATTCCTTACACAAGTTTCTAAAGGCCGTTCTTATGTTAGCCAACCTGGCATATGCTGCTGATGTTATCCTCTTGATATGAGCTTCAGGGGACAGGTCTGGCGTGATATCAACCCCCAGGTCTTTCTCTCTCTCTGACTCTTGAAGTATTTCATCTCCCAAATGATACCTTGTATCTGGTCTACTGTTTCCTACCCCTATCTTAATTACATTACATTTGCTTGGGTTAAACTCTAACAACCATTTGTTCGACCATTCCTGCAGCTTGTCGAGGTCTTCTTGAAGCCTCAAGCTGTCCTCCTCTGTCTTAATCCGTCTCATAATTTTGGCGTCGTCAGCAAACATTGAGAGGAATGAGTCTATACCCTCTGGGAGATCATTTACGTATATCAGAAACAGGATAGGTCCGAGTACAGAGCCCTGTGGGACTCCACTGGTGACTTCACGCCAGTCTGAGGTCTCACCCCTCACCGTAACTCTCTGCTTCCTATTGCTTAGGTACTCCCTTATCCACTGGAGCGCCCTACCAGTTACTCCTGCCTGTTTCTCCAGCTTCTGCATCAACCTTTTATGGGGTACTGTGTCAAAGGCTTTCCGACAGTGCAAAAAAATGCAGTCCGCCCATCCTTCTCTTTCTTGCTTAGTCTTTGTCACCTGATCGTAGAATTCTATTAAGCCTGTAAGGCAAGATTTACCCTCCCTGAACCCATTTTGATGGGTTGCCACGAAGTCTCTTCTCTCCAGATGTGTTACTAGGTTTTTTCTCACAATCTTCTCCACCACACACACACACACGTGTGCGTGTGTGTGTACTCACCTAATTGTACTCACCTAATTGTGCTTGCGGGGGTTGAGCTTTGGCTCTTTGGTCCCGCCTCTCAACTGTCAATCAACTGGTGTACAGTTTCCTGAGCCTACTGGGCTCTATCATATCTACATTTGAAACTGTGTATGGAGTCAGCCTCCACCACATCACTGCCTAGTGCATTCCATTTACTAACTACTCTGACACTGAAAAAGTTCTTTCTAATGTCTCTGTGGCTCATTTGGGTACTCAGCTTCCACCTGTGTCCCCTTGTTCGCGCCCCTCCAGTGTTGAATAGTTCATCCTTGTTTACCCGGTCAATTCCCCTGAGGATTTTGTAGGTTGTGATCATGTCCCCCCTTACTCTTCTGTCTTCCAGTGTCGTAAGTTGCATTTCCCGCAGCCTTTCCTCATAACTCATGCCTCTTAGTTCTGGGACTAGTCTAGTAGCATACCTTTGGACTTTTTCCAGCTTCGTCTTGTGCTTGACAAGGTACGGGCTCCATGCTGGGGCCGCGTACTCCAGGATTGGTCTTACATATGTGGTGTACAAGATTCTGAATGATTCCTTACACAGGTTCCTGAACGCCGTTCTGATGTTAGCCAGCCTCGCATATGCCGCAGACGTTATTCTCTTTATGTGGGCTTCAGGAGACAGGTTTGGTGTGATATCAACTCCTAGATCTTTCTCTCTGTCTGTTTCATTAAGTACTTCATCCCCTATTCTGTATCCTGTGTCTGGCCTCCTGTATCCACTGCCTAGTTTCATTACTTTGCATTTACTTGGGTTGAACTTCAACAGCCATTTGTTGGACCATTCACTCAGTCTATCTAGGTCATCTTGTAGCCTCCTACTATCATCCTCTGTTTCAATCCTCCTCATAATTTTTGCATCGTCGGCAAACATTGAGAGGAACGAATCTATACCCTCTGGGAGATCATTTACATATACCAGAAACAGTATAGGTCCAAGGACTGACCCCTGCGGGACTCCACTTGTAACGTCTCGCCAATCTGAGACTTCACCCCTCACACAGACTCGTTGTCTCCTGTTGCTTAGGTACTCCTCTATCCACCGGAGTACCTTCCCTTTCACTCCAGCCTGCATCTCCAACTTTCGCACTAGCCTCTTGTGTGGCACTGTATCAAAGGCTTTTTGACAATCCAAAAATATGCAGTCTGCCCACCCTTCTCTTTCTTGCCTTATTTTTGTTGCCTGGTCGTAGAATTCAAGTAACCCTGTGAGGCAGGACCTGCCATCCCTGAACCCATGTTGGTGCTGTGTTACAAAGTTCCTTCGCTCCAGATGCTCCACTAGTTTTTTTCGCACAATCTTCTCCATCAGCTTGCATGGTATGCAGGTTAGGGACACTGGCCTGTAGTTCAGTGCCTCCTGTCTATCCCCTTTCTTGTATATCGGGACTACGTTAGCTGCTTTCCAAATATCTGGCAGTTCCCCTGTTGCCAGTGACTTGTTATACACAATGGAGAGTGGTAGGCACAGTTCTCTTGCTCCTTCCTTTAGAACCCATGGGGAGATTCCATCTGGGCCTATAGCCTTTGTCACATCCAACTCTAGTAAACACTTCCTTACTTCCCCGCTGGTAATCTCAAAGTCTTCCAGTGGTTCCCGGTTAGCTATTCCCTCTCTTACCTCTGGAATTTCTCCTTGCTCGATGGTGAAGACCTCCTGGAATTTCTTATTCAACTCCTCACACACTTCCTTGTCATTTGTAGTGAATCCTTCCGCCCCTATCCTCAGTTTCATAACCTGTTCCTTTACTGTTGTTTTTCTCCTGATGTGGCTATGCAACAATTTAGGCTGAGTCTTTGCCTTGCTTGCGATATCATTTTCGTATTGTCTTTCCGCCTCTCTTCTCATCCTGACATATTCATTCCTGGCGTTCTGGTATCTTTCTCTGCTCTCCAGAGTCCTGTTATTCCTATAGTTTCTCCATGCCCTTTTACTTTGCTGCTTAGCTAGCTACTCTCTGATTAAACCATGGGTTTCTCATTTTCATTTCTCTGTTTTCCTTTTGGACTGGGACAAATTTGTTTGCTGCGTCCTTGCACTTCTGCGTGATGTAATCCATCATATCTTGAGCCGTCTTTCCCCTGAGCTCTGTTCCCATGCTATTTCTGCCAGAAATGTTCTTATCCCCTCATAGTTTCCCTTTCGGTATGCTAACCTTTTGGTTTCGGTATCCCTCCTCGAGTTCAATAACCCTTCTTCAATCAGGTACTCAAACACCAGTACACTGTGGTCGCTCATTCCTACTGGGTCCTCAAAACCGTTTTCTCTTATGTCGGAGTGTGTGTGTGTGTGTGTGTGTGTGTGTGTGTGTGTGTGTTGTGTGTGTGTGTGTGTGTGTGTGTGTTGTGTGTGTGTGTGGTGTGTGTGTGTGTGTGTGTGTGGGTGTGTTGTGTTGTGGTGTGTGTGTGTGTGTGTGTGGTGTGTGTGTGTGTGTGTGTGCAATGTAGAAACAGTATCATCATTGATAAGGAGTACCTGAAAAATTGCAAAAAATTTACTTGTTTTGAAGGCGTTAAGTTCCCGAATCTTTGTGAATCTTTGTTTGTCTAGGTTCATAAGCTCGTGAGACTTTCCTCATATTGCACTTGAAGTGAGGTTATAATCGCCTTACCTGCCACATATAGTCACTTGTGACAGCCCGCATCGTCGACCAAGTTGAAAATTGACCTGAATAGCATAATCTTGGGATTACGGTTTGACTCCAGATGAAGGACAGATGTGTTGATTAGAATCTTCATTTGGTGGTGTTGCAATGAATAGTCGGATTAATTGATGGTGTGCCAACAGGCAATTAGGTGGAAGGTCAGGTGGATTGAGAACGCGGGCCACTGCTGACTTCTTCAGATATCGAGACTGAGACTTTTCTTTCAACATGTACTTGAAATTGTTAGTACTTGAAACCGTCAGGAACTAGCATGGTTAATTTTCAACTAGTTTGCATTGTCAAATATACGAAACGTCGATTTGAACGTCAAATCGTTCTGTTTAATATTCGTATCAAATGAGACGATAATGCTATACGTTATATATATCACAGTAGCAGAAATTCACAACTCATCAGGTCAGTATTGTGTAATTACAACCAGACTAATAGAATTAAATTGCGGCCCATTTAGTTGGCAATTGTTCGCGTAGTTGGGTTATTGTTCGGCAATTACTTTGGTATTTATAATTGGAAAAAGCAAGTCACTCATTACTTAATTATTGGAAAAAAGTCGCCATATTTTTCACGAATAAATTACATATTTTCATGTACTATATAATTTACTATGANCCAGTAGATTGATGGTTGAGAGGCAGGACTAAAGAGCCAGAGCTCAACCCATGCAAGCACAACTAGGTGAGTACAACTAGGTGAGTACACACACGCACACGCACTCACACGCACGCTCACACACACACACACTTACAGCTGGAAGACAGAAGAGGTAGGGAGAGATGTGATTATGACACAAATTACACAGAGAAATTCATAGGGCAGGCAAGAACATTTAGATCGTATTTAGATCGTCTGACACTCGAAAATAATTGACATAAGTGGGCACTGTGTGCCAAAATGAAATTCACTATATAGAGACAACTGGGCAAAATAATTCCCTGTGAGGGTACTGAACAATTGGAGTGCACTAGCAGTGATGTGGTGGAGGCAGACCTCCATACACAGTTTCAAATATAGATATGATAGAGCCCAATAGGCTCAGAAAATTGTACACCAGTGATTGGACATTTAGAGAGAGAAGGAGTAAAAAAAACCGAAGCTCAACCTCCGCAAGCAGAATTCGCTGAATAACACACACACACACACACACACACACACACACACACACCACACACACACACACACACACACACACCACACACACACACACACACACACACAAAACACACCTAGGTAAAAACATACGTTAGTGTGCATGTGTGTGTTTTTTGGCAGGAAGCACACCAGGCAGGAGACGCAATACAAGCACCACAAGCAAGCCGTAGTGGATGGGGGGTGCCTGACCTGGAGGAGGGGGCGGCGGGGACGATAGGTCCCCCCCTCTAATAGTGTCATATGTGCCACGGAGTGCCAACATGGGTGTCATCCCGTGCCAACACGGGGTGTCATGGGATGTGTGTACACACGAGAACCAACGCCGGATAAATGAAGACAGTAAATGGTAAGTCAGTAGAGTTTCATCGTTGGTCGACATCTGTGAACATATATGTTGACTACAACCCCCCACCCTCCACCCCATACATGAGAGGCAGGGGGAGGAGAAGAGCGGGCACAGGGCTCTTCATCAACGTGAACAAAGTGCGTATAAAGATTTGGACGTATTCAAAAGACAACTTTTATAATTAGATAAAATGAATTGTTTCTAATGCCTTATATTATCACTTAAATATATATATATATATATATATATATATATATATTATATATATTATATATATATATATATATATATATATATATATTTCTGTGATTTTGCTACATGCATCGTATTTTGATGTATATTCTGGAAAACGTATTGTCCTTTGACCGTTGATAGCAGTGTGTGAATAGGGGAGGGGGGGGGGATTATGTACACACACACACACACACACACACACACACACACACACACACACCACACACACACACACACACACACACCACACACACACACACACACACACACACACACACACACACACACAACACACACACACAATAGGCTCAGGAATCTGTACACCAGTTGATTGACAGTTGAGAGGCGGGACCAAAGAGCCAAAGCTCAACCCCCGCAAGCACAATTAGGTGAGTACAATTAGTTGAGTACACACACACACACACACACACACACACACACACACACACACACACACACACACACGTAGGGGACCTCGCGGCTGAGAGGACAGCGTTTGGGGGTCGTAATCTTAATGGCCCAGGTTCGATTCCCGGCGGAAGCGGAAACAAATGATCAGAGTTTCTTTCACCCTGATGGACCTGTTCACCTAGCAGTAAATAGGTACCTGGGAGTTAGACAGCTGCTACGAGCTGCTTCCTGGGGATGTATGTGTGAGTGCGTGTGTGTTTTACAGAGAAATATATGTAGTAGATATAATAGAGGAAAAAAGATTGGCTAGAAAGGCGGGGTCCAAGAGCTAAAAGCTCGATTCTGCAGACATAAATAGTAAATACATAAATACACTCACACACACACGCACACCAGTTGATTGACAGTAGAGAGGAAGGACCAATGAGCCGAAGCTCAACCCCAGTAAGCACGACTAGGCGAGTACACCGCTGCATTTGTGCTTGTAACTTAAACCATAAAATACGAGTGAAGATTCTTCTTTTTCACTAGATAAATAGAACCTTCTGAGTGACTGTTATTAACTAGTGCATTAAACTGTGTTGCAGTGACTAGTGTGGCAGCACGAGACCACGCAGTTACCAGAGTGTGTGTGTTGTGTGTGTGTGTGTGTGTGTGTGTGTGTGTGTGTGTGTGTGTGTGTGTGTGTGGTGTGTGTGTGTTGTGTGTGTGTGTGTGTGTGTGTGTGTGTGCGCACTAGATTGCGCGGTGACTAGTGTCTGCGCACTGGACCGTATTTGACAGACGTGCGCACCTAGTGCCAGATTCAGGAAGCAGTTACGCAAGCAATTACGAACCTGTCCATCTTTTCTCAATCTTTGGCGGCTTGTTTACAAATATTAAACAGTTAAGAGCTCCGAAGCACCAGGAGGCTGTTTATAACAATAACAACAGTTGATTGGCAAGTTTTCATGCTTGTAATCCGTTTAATATATGTAACAAAGGCGTCAAAGATTGAGAAAAGATGTACACGTTCGTAAGTACTTGCGTAACTGCTTCGTGAATCTGGCACCTAATCTGCAACGTCCGGCAGACGTACAATTACTCTTGTAGCACCAGCGATACTCTCGAGTCTTGAACCTACCAGGTGGTGAGGATGTACCTGGCTCGCTCTTGCCAGTGTCAAAGTTAACACTCCTCAAGTTACATTAGTCTACAAGTTACCAGTCCTCAAAGTTCTTCAGTCTACAAGTTACCAGTCTCAAAGTTCTTCAGTCTACAAGTTACCAGTCCTCAAAGTTCTTCAGTCTACATGTTACCAGTCCTCAAAGTTCTTCAGTCTACATGTTACCAGTCCTCAAAGTTCTTCAGTCTACAAGTTACCAGTCCTCAAAGTTCTTCAGTCTACAAGTTATCAGTCCTCAAAGTTCTTCAGTCTACAAGTTATCAGTCCTCAAAGTTCTTCAGTCTACAAGTTACCAATCCTCAAAGTTCTTCAGTCTACAAGTTACCAGTCCTCAAAGTTCTCCAGTCAACAAGTTACCAGTCCTCAAAGTTCTTCAGTCTACAAGTTACCAGTCCTCAAAGTTCTTCAGTCAACAAGTTACCAGTCCTCAAAGTTCTCCAGTCAACAAGTTACCAGTCCTCTTATTCCATTAATCCTTAAGTTAATAACCCTGATGTTACACAAGTCCTCAAGGTAACAGTAGTACCGTTGGTTCAACTGTTGTATTAAACAGAACTCAGCTTAAGGTACTCTTCAGCATCCTAATGACAGCTTTGGGACAGTGTTAAGCTTACTGATGACGAGTCTGCCTTATACACTGGCAAGATCAGGTCATTACCCCCACCAGTGAAAAGATCAAGTCGCACGTGAGTGTTTCTCTTGCGAGGTTGAGTGTCTACGACCGCACTATCTTGCCTCGCCTTCGTCAAGTGCTCACAAAGCCATCGCCACTTAAGATATAATTCCAAACACAATTTGATAACGAAAAGCAGATTCCTGAAGCCTTTAGTGAATAGCCACCTCCAGACCTTCAGTACACAGACGACAGCTAGTTTACTAGTAATAACTTCAGCTAACTGATTCCTTTTCAGCTTGTGGAAGCTTGTTGACTTGGTCAGCTGCCTAGGATCTAGAACCTAGATAGATAATCAAGCAACACTTGCTACACACTTGTGGCCAGAGTTAGGCTTCAGTCTCTCGGTCTTAAGGAAGCTCTGAAAATTGTGAGAAACGTCCGCTTTTTCTTGTGGCTCCTGTTTCAGCTTTAACTTGAAGAGCTTGTAGTATCTCTAAGTAGAACTCAGTGTTTCAAGAAATGGCAGTTATTGTGTGAGTTTGGATTCGAAATATTTGTGAAGTTAATCCTCTATACAGGAAATAATGTTTGATATATATTGCTTACAAACATGAAACTCAACTCATGATTCTTCTCGAACATATGTCTGTATTACAACTCATAAAGGTAATTATTTGTCTAGATTAGAACTCATGTTCAGAACGTGTTCTTGAATTGACCGTGTTCATTCATTTCCTGCACATGATGTAAAACACATAAATATATTAGAATGCATTGACTAAAACGTAAGTATTCCTTAGAACACACAAGGGTCGACAGAATGACTACAATGGAACATACATGCAAAATAGAGTATTTACAAGGCCAGCAATTAATGTGCGTTTATATACGAGTTAAAACCCAAGCCTGCTTGTAGTTAAAGTTAAGCAGGAAGCACTATACGAAACATGCAGCGATACACGTTGTTTGTTTGGTGATGATTAAAGGCATGTTATACACGAGTGTGTTAACGCCACCGCAAGAGTTTACTCGACATACAGCAAGTTTACTTTTGAATACTATCCAGGACTAAAAAGTAAACTCCTCAGTGTATATATCCACAGAACATAACATAATCAATAATATAAAAAAAAGATACTCAACAAGTGGTCAGCGATAATCTACAAGGTCTTCTCTGAATATTCTTTTTTCTCTTCTCTGAGCTATGGTCCCAAAATTGCCACCAGAGGTGGTACCTCTTTACATATATATATATATATATATATATATATATAATATTATATAATATTATATATCTAATATATTATATATATATATAGCTATATATATGATTGTACATATATATATTTAACCAGAGAACTTATTGTTAGATAGAGATAAATGTTTGTGTGGAGTAGAGAGGGACTAGAGGTTACGGACATAAGAATGCCGTGCGCAGTGTTCTCTGGAGAAGTGAAGAAGCGGTCTAGATTGCAATAAAGAAAGCACTATATCAACTTAGAGTATAAGATACATATAAGAGCATGTCTTAACGATGAGTTACTACTCATCAAGCACTAATACGAAGCTTAAGAACACTAGCAAACACAGAATGAGTTGACTTGGGCGACTCGTTCTCTCGGAACAATTTCTTTAAGGCGGACGACGTGTGTTGACTTCCCTCCCTCAGGATGGAGAGAGAGATAAGCTTGTAGGCGTGTGGGCGGTGGGTCCTTGAGGGCGTGATGGCGGGCGTGGCGGTGGTGGGGTGGCGCCGTAGAGGGAAACGACAGGACGTGTGACTCCTCCTCGTCCTCCAGGTGGACTAGGAGGGCGCCGTGGTTTGACGTGTGGTGGTTGGGATGGCGAAGTGGGACCTCGAGGATTGAGCACCTCTCTCTGCTCCCTGGCCACCGTGACCTGGGCCAGGCCTCTCCTGGCGGCGGCGCTGAAGGTCCGGCCGATGCCCAGGTCAGTGGGCTTCATCTTGGGGATGTAGCCGGTGTAGGCGGGGGGTAAGGGAGGGTAGTTGGGGTTGCTGCGGACCGTCTGTATCGGCGGAGGGGGACGAGGTTGTTATTTTATTTTGGTCGTTAAAGTCAGTAATAATTGGCAATGTATGTAAATGCTATGCGCGCACACACACCACTCACACACAAGCACACCCAGACACACACACACACCACACACACACACACACAACACACACACCCACACACTCACACACACACAAACACACACACACACACACACACACACAACACCACACACACACAACACATCACACACACACACACACACACACACCCACACACACACACACCCACCAACACCACACACACAAACACACCACACACTATTGTGTCCGATAGTGCTAATTAGTCAAGAAACCAGGCCATCAGTGCCCCACGACAGGCACCATTGGTTACACATGTTCAGTCAGTGTGATACATAACTGGCTATGATAGTGATAGGGAAGAATAAACCAAGCTGTCAAAACGGTGTAGTATAAGGGCTATACAGGTGCTAAGGGAAAAAAGGAACCTGTATTGATTCCTGGTGATGTTGACCAGACCACACAACTAAGAAGGGTGAAGGGACGACGACGTTGTCGGTCCGTCCTGGACCAGTCTCAAGGTGATTGTGGATCCGGCCTTGATTCTCACACCTCCTCGGTGATATATATATATATGACGGGGAAGTAGAAGTGACCTACTGTCCTGACAGTCAAGACGAACAAGACCAGACAATCGATATCGCTTCATAAATCACGTAGTTTGTGCTGTGAGAGGTTGATCTGGTCGTAAGTGCTTCTTAAGTCAAGCATGTGTGTGTACCGGGTTCCTTAATGAAATAATTAGTTCTTGTATATAAGTAAAAAAAATGGCACGACGAATCTCAAGAGACAATATACAGCTCATCTTGGTACTTACTTTCCCACACACCACATCTCCATGTGACTATATTACACCTGCCACCGGCTGACACCCCCTTTCCCCCCACCTTCTCTCACAACCACTCCCCAACCCTCCACTAGCACCCACAAGTCTCCCCTCTCCCCACCCTCTCTCTTCTCTTCCCTCTCTCTCTCTCTCTCTCTCGCTCTCTCTCTCTCTCGCTCTCTCTCTCTCTCTCTCCTCTCTCTCTCTCTCTCTCTCTCTCTCTCTCTCTGCCACTCCCTGACTAATCCTATCTCCTACGTAAGAGGAAAAAGGAACAACATGGCAGGAAGATGCACCACTGGCACAGGGAAAAGTCAGAGTGACCAAATGAAGGAGATGTTTGCCCAAGCTTGGGAGGACATCAGCAGGGGTGGGGTGGACCCCTACTGATTTCATGCATGAAATGAGGAATGCAATAAGCAACCTGCATAGTGAGCTGATAGCAGCACAGGAGGAGATAAGAAGCCTCAAAGAGAACAAACCATCAGATAATCATACCAAGAGGAGATGGAAATGTATCAATGGATGGGACTGCTACTGTACATGCAACATTTGCAGAAATGCTTAGAAAGAGTTCAAAACACAGTGAAGGAAGTAGCCATGAAAGCAGCTACCTCCCAGGAAGCAACGAAATGCAATAATCACCTGCTGGAGAGGAAAAGATCAGTGGTAGCAGAGGGCATTAAAGAACAAGATGGCTCCACTAAGACAGAGTAGAAAGATACGGACAATGAAGCAGTGAGATAGATCCTAAAGGGGTTACAGATGGAAGGGGCTGGACAAAGCATAGAGAAGATTTTCAGGGCTAGGCTGATTCAATAAGGACAGAGATTGCCTGATAAAGATAGTGTTTACAAACGCGACTACGAAGGAAGCACTTCTGCAAGGAACAGCCACCTGTAAAATGTGAGAGGATACAAGAAATTACTC
>WNGS01167840.1:8154179-8165810 GCA_020271785.1 Procambarus virginalis | reverse complement strand
CAGAGGCTGACGGGTTGAGCTGACCGTGTCAGGCGGTAGGTTCTGTCTGGTCTCTCTCTTTGACAATATTGTCCAGTCTCTTTCACGTCTTTATGAGTTTCCGGTCTATTATTTCCCATTTTCATCTTTCGTCATTGTCTTTCTCCCCCTCATTATCTTCCCTCATCATGTCCCCCTCGTTATCTCCCCTTCATCATCTCCCCCGCATCATCTCACGTCATGATTTCCTTTCATTATATTTTCTAAATATCTTCCCTTATCGTCTCCTCACAGCATCTCCCCTCATCATCAGCTGTTGACGCTACCATCAAATTCCCTTAAGTCACTGGTGATTTTGTATTAAATATTACAAGCTGAAGAAAGTATTTTAGGTCTTGTTACCTAGCAGTAAAATAGGTACCTGGGTGTTAGTAAGCTGTCACGAGCTACGTCCTGGGGATGGAGGCCTGGTCGAGGACCGGGCCGCGGGGACACTAAAAAAAGCCCCGAAATCATCTCAAGATAACCTCAAGATAACCTCATCCTAAGATTTCTAACAAATATTACTTCATCTTATCACAAAAGTTCCTATGTTTAGATTACCGCCGTTTATTAAACTATTTTCTTCATTACTGTTATCACACGTGTCGAGGTAAGCACTGTTGTCACTCTCTCACTGCTCCACCAGCTGTGAATTATTATATTAATGAATGATTAGTAAATAATTAACAAAATATAACCTTCTGTTAATTACTTCTGCCCTCCTTCCTTCGCCCTCTCTTTCTGCCTGTCTCTCTCTGCAGGCGAGGAGTCACAATAACGTGGCTGAAGTATGTTGACCAATCCACACCTAGAAAATGATGGGACGACGACGTTTCGGTCCGTCCTGGACCATTCTCAAGTCGATTGTGTCTCTCCCTGTCTCTCTACTTCGTCTTTTCTTCCTCCTCCTCCTCCTCCTCCTCCTTCCCTTTTCACTCCATCCGTATCCCCCCCCATCCTTGACACACTCACAGTCCTGCACGTGTTCTCAGGGGAGAACGTGCTGCACATCTCTATCGTGAACGAGGACCCGGCGATGGTCAAGTTCCTGCTCGACAACGGCGCCAACTACCACGAACGCTGCCTGGGTAACTTTATGTGTCCCGAGGACCAGAAGACCTCCAGGTGTGACTCCCTCGACCACGAGTGGGTTGACCTCTGCCTGCCCACCAACTATGAAGGGTGGGTGTATTCGTGTCATTCATACACATTAAATGTGTAAAATAAGCACATTAAATGCTTAATATATATATATATATACACATTTAATGTGTAATATATACACAATAAATGTGGAATATATACAGATATTACATGTTCAAAGTCGAAAAATAACTTGGAGCATCATAGGAAATAAGATTCCGTTCCCTCTCCCACTTCCCACAAAATACTGCATGCAAGAATAATATAAAAAAGAACACTGATAACATCACAACACGGGCTATATCCACGGAGAGGTATTTTCCGTCTCGTCGTGTGTGTAAACTGAGAGTTTACTTTAGTCCTGAATTATGTTCTGAACTAAAGTGTACCTGCTGGAAGGTCTATAAGCTACAGCAGTGGCGTCAGCGACCCTCTTGAGGTTGAAAGCCCAATACCAAACCAAATAGCACCAGATTATTATCATAAAGTCACTGGAAATCTAAATACTATAAAACTCGTCAAATATATATATATATATATAAATAAATAAATATATATATATATATATATATNTGAGCTTCGGCTCTTTGGTGCTGCCTCTTATCGTCAACCAACTGGAATATTGGCTACTGAGCCATTGGGTGCTGTCAAATCTACATTTAAAGCTGTATATGGAGTCTGCTTCCACACATCACTTCCGAATGCATTCCATTTTTTAAGTACTCTGACAGTGAAGAAGTTCTTTCTAATATCTCTGTGGCTCATCTGGGTATTCAGTTTCCACCTGCATCCTTCTTGTGTTCCATCCGTGCTAAATACTTTAATTTTATCTCCCTTGTCAGTTCCTCTGAGTCTTTTTTTTAAGTGGTAATCATGTTTCCCATGACTTTTCTGTTTTCCAGTGACGCGAGGATTAATTCCATTAGCCTTTCCTTCTTACTAATACATGTCGGCTCCGAGACTAATCGGTGGCGTACCTCTGAATTTTATCTAACTTCATTTTGTGTTTGACTGCATATGGACTCCACTCTGGAGCTGCATACTCAAGGCCCTCGTCTGACGTATGTGTGTGTATTCAGAGAGAGAGAGAGAGAGAGAGAGAGAAGAGAGAGAGAGAGAGAGAGAGAGAGAGAGAGAGAGAGAGAGAGAGAGAGAGACAGACAGACAGAGAGACAGAGAGACAGAGTGACGACAGCATCTTTAAGTATCTGCCAATAACACGGGGAGCATAATAGCATGATAAAAAAGATGGCAGCACCGTGTGGAGGTTGGCAGCACTGTGTGGAGGTTGGCAGTACCGTGTGGAGGTTGGCAACACCGTGAGGAGGTTGGCAACACTGTGTGGAGGTTGGCAGTACCGTGTGGAGGTTGGCAACACCGTGAGGAGGTTGGCAACACCGTGAGGAGATTGGCAACACTGTGAGGAGGTTGGCAACACCGTGAGGAGGTTGGCAACACCGTGTGGAGGTTGGCAACACCGTGTGGAGGTTGGCAACACCGTGAGGAGGTTGGCAACACCGTGTGGAGGTTGGCAACACCGTATGGAGGTTGGCAACACCGTATGGAGGTTGGCAGCACCGTGTGGAGGTTGGCAGCACCGTGTGGAGGTTGGCAGCACTGTGTGGAGGTTGGCAGCACCGTGTGGAGGTTGGCAGCACCGTGTGGAGGTTGGCAACACCGTGAGGAGGTTTGCAACACCGTGAGGAGGTTGGCGACACCGTGTGGAGGTTGGCAACACCGTGAGGAGGTTGGCAACACCGTGAGGAGGTTGGCAACACCGTGTGGAGGTTGGCAACACCGTATGGAGGTTGGCAACACCGTATGGAGGTTGGCAACACCGTGTGGAGGTTGGCAACACCGTATGGAGGTTGGCAACACCGTATGGAGGTTGGCAACACCGTGTAGAGGTTGCCAAGACAGCATCACCACAGGAAGCTCTGCAGCACCTCAGAGTCGATATCAAGGTAAATAGCGTGGGAAAATTAAGGATATCCTGCTAACATCATCCCGAATAATCGGACACGATGAGAACATGGACTCTTCTCCATGTCAACTGGAAATGTGTGAAATCAGAGCACATTACGCGGACATCATTAAATGCAAAACATAAGGAGACATGTACTGCGTGTGGATCCTTCAGGCTGTGCTTCTCTGACCTCTAACTGGAAAGGAACTGTGGCAATACCACTGTGAAAAAAGTAGTAGAATTTAGAAAGTATTTCCTTTCCTAATTATCTGTGAGGGAAGAGTGTACACGATCTCTGTGCAGCAAGAGGTTGAGCAGCTCACGTGTTCTCACCAGGAAGACATGGGAAGACACCTGTTAAGGACTGGTGGGGAGGAGGAGGAGGGGGGGGGGTACGAACGTCGTGAACCGCGAGAAACCAGATGATAAGGTCGTGTAGCTCTGGAGAGCTGTGTGTCATCTGTGTCACACATGTGAAACATGTGTGTCTAGTTCGTCGCGTTCTCTTCAACGATAAACATGTGTGTCTAGTTCGTCGCGTTCTCTTCAACGATAAACATGTGTGTCTAGTTCGTCGCGTTCTCTTCAACGATAAACATGTGTGTCTAGTTCGTCGCGTTCTCTTCAACGATAAACATGTGTGTCTAGTTCGTCGCGTTCTCTTCAACGATAAACATGTGTGTCTAGTTCGTCGCGTTCTCTTCAACGATAAACATGTGTCTAGTTCGTCGCGTTCTCTTCAACGATAAACATGTGTGTCTAGTTCGTCGCGTTCTCTTCAACGATAAACATGTGTCTAGTTCGTCGCGTTCTCTTCAACGATAAACATGTGTCTAGTTCGTCGCGTTCTCTTCAACGATAAACATGTGTCTAGTTCGTCGCGTTCTCTTCAACGTTAAACATGTGTCTAGTTCGTCGCGTTCTTTTCAACGATAAACATGTGTCTAGTTCGTCGCGTTCTCTTCAACGATAAACATGTGTCTAGTTCGTCGCGTTCTCTTCAACGATAAACATGTGTCTAGTTCGTCGCGTTCTCTTCAACGATAAACATGTGTCTAGTTCGTCGCGTTCTCTTCAACGATAAACATGTGTCTAGTTCGTCGCGTTCTCTTCAACGATAAACATGTGTCTAGTTCGTCGCGTTCTCTTCAACGATAAACATGTGTCTAGTTCGTCGCGTTCTCTTCAACGATAAACATGTGTCTAGTTCGTTGCGTTCTCTTCAACGATAAACATGTGTCTAGTTCGTTGCGTTCTCTTCAACGTTTTCAAGAGATTTTCTTTTAGCAGGAAGTATTGTGTGTGTGAGGTAAGAGGCTTTTCCCGGAAATCACTGCATCAGATACATTAAATTAATCAGTAAGGAGAAACTAGTATCAGAGGCTTATACCCATTTGATAATACCACTAAAAATATCCACCTAGTCGCGTCTTCTGAACCAGCTACGAGCATCTGAGAACATTAACTTCAACTTCAGTGGTTGTGATACGGTCAGGAGGAGGGGGTTAATAAATGTTCATCAGGACCTCTCTACCTAAGCTATGATTTTTGACCACCTTCATTAATGTGTTGCCAACGACTTTGTCCATAAGAATTATGCAGAAGCCTTCATGTTGTGTCAGTAGCCGCCAGCTGCGGGATGGGAAGCCCATCATTAGACTGTTGGTAAGGCGGTGTCCAGGAGCTGAAGCCAGGTAAGAGCTATGACAGAATAACACACACACACACACGCACATAATGGAAGATTATATAAACCTGATAATCCATGACAAAATGCCTTTCACCAAACAGTCAAATAATTTCCGCTTGGCACTAGTGCTGGACCTCATTCTCACTGGTTTAGAATTATGCAGATCTTATTTAATCTCTTTTGCATCACGTGGGGCTCTACCGTGGTTAGTGGTGATTGTTTGGTGCCTTGTAGTGCTGATTGTGGGTGGGAGGCAGTAATGGTGGTGGAGACTGGTGATGTTAGTGATTGTAAAGTGTTGTGATGGTGGTGGGGTGGTCTGGTGCGATTGAACTCCAGGGTTCCGGATGGTGTTGATTCGGTGGTGTGGAGACAGGCAGTCCTGGTGGTGCTGAGGAGATGTGATGGTGATGAAGATGAACAAACACTGATATGGTGATCAACGGTGTTTCAGGGGGAAGGTTAAGGATGTGTGATGATTACCTGAACTGGAGACGTAGGAGTTATATTGAGTGATTGAAGACGGCAAGAGATGATTGATAACGAGGAGTTATTAAATAAAATGATGTATAGTGGTAGTGAGAGGAAATGTTTAGTCGTGGTGATGATGATGGGTGGTGAAGAGCTATGAATGGTAAGTAATGGAAGGTGAACATCTCGACTTTTCCTCTCACTGACACCAACAGTCACCACAACCTTTCAGCTAATTTGCAGTCACTAGTACCCAACTACCTCACTGGTCTCCAGGTCTGAGTATTTCCCTACCACACTGGGGTTCCAGCTATCAGCACCTCTCCATCGCCATCTCCTGAACTAACTCTACCCTTCTCCCCTGACAGGGGGCGGCGAACTCGTGGAGCTCATGAAGAAAGCCAACAAGACCAAGGATTTCAGCGAACTGGACGAGACGATTCGTTCCAAGATTCCCAAGTACATCTACAACGGCGGCGAGGGCAAGTGTCTGCCTATTCACCAACTCGTCCTCAGGCGCAACAAGGAGAGACCCCCTAGCAAAGAGGCGAGTCTCACTCCCCCCCTGAAAAAAGGGGTGAATATTCCTCCCTAACCAAAATGTGGTTTCCAGCTTATTCTTACCCCCACAGGACCCCCACAAGACCCCCCACAGGACCTCCAAACATGAAGAACAGAAAAGCTTTTTCGTGAAGAACAGAAAAGCTTTTTCGTTTTGAAGGCTGTCGTGATATCATTATGATATCGTGATACACATTATGCAACACCAGTTTGACTTATTATAAGCTGTTGAAATATTCATCATCATTTAGCATTAATATATAAATTATCTACAAAGACAATTTTAAAATGGAAAAATAGTCCCTAGATGAAATTATATATTAATTTTCATTTAAATGAAATATATTAATGAAGAGATCGAGAACATATAACAGTTTAAGTCATTATCACTGGAATTCACTAGTCATTCACTACAGTTGCACGTCTGGAGAACACATGAAGGAAAGTAGAGGTACAGAGATATGATGAGAGGCGACGAGTCACAATAACGTGGCTGAAGAATATTGACCAGACCACACAATAGAAGGTGAAGGGACGATGACGTTTCGGTTCGTCCTGGACCATTCTCAAGTCGATTGTCTTGAGATTCTCAAGTTGATTGTCTCGCAATCGACTTGAGAATGGTCCAGGACGGACCGAAACGTCGTCGTCCCTTCACCTTCTAGTGTGTGGTTTGGTCAACATATGATGAGAAGTACAGAGAGTGGACAAAAAAAAAAAAGAGAGGAATACATAGCCAACTAAACTGCGACTGGAGGAGAGGTCGTCTGCTTGGAGCAGAGAAATAAGTCAACGTAACTGAGAAATAAGAGAAACGTGTCTAATTCCTCTTGCTGAGCGGTAGAGAAATAATTCTCTGGTAGAGCAGAGAAATAAGTCAACGTGTGCAGGGAACAACACTGTTGTTCTCAGCTCACGCTTCTTCACCTAGGGTGACAATATAGGCCAGGGTGGAAGTCTAGGGTGACAGTCTAGGGCAGGGGTGAGGGCAATCTGCCGCCTTACCTGGTACCCAATGCGGCCTTGGAAAGCAAATCTAATATGTGAAAGCAAATGTGAAACACAGGTTAATATATTGTACAATGAACAATAGCATTATAATACAACACAGTTGGAAACTTCCAATACTGTAATAGCCAGACCTCAAAATCGGAAAAAAAACTTTGCTCCAAACTATTTGCAAAACTTATTAAAACGTTGTCGGGTGGATATTTCAGTTTTGATACGATCACAACTCCTTGAACGATAAATTTAGTTAAGTTTCTTAGACACATGTTTGAAATGTTTTCTTTGTTAAGCAACGAGGGATTTTCTTTACTCCACCACTTAAATATGTGTTTTTCTTTAAAACAGGTGTTTATTACTTAATAACTAAATTCATTATAATATTTAATGATAATAATTATCATTAAATTATATAATATTATATTTATAATATTATTATATATTATATTATATTATATACTTTCATTACAGTAAATGATGTAATTCCATTCACATAAATGAAACATTAAACAACTCAAAGCATTTGAATTGCATACAAAATAAAACTTAATCGTAAAATTATGCTAAAGTTCTCTTCATTTTTTAGAAAATATTGATCATTCTCTTCCCTTGTTCCTTTAATACAGTGCATTTAAATGTTTAAATAAATTCTTCTGGTGCTTAAACTATAAGTCAATATCATATATAAGAATCTTTACAGCACAGTAACTAAACAATGTGAGGTTTAGTGGCATATTCACACGGTAAAATATGGTCTTCGTACGACACGATGTTTCCCTATCCTTGATCTAGGTCTCGGGTGACAGTATAGTCAAGGGTGACAATCTAGGCCCTCTAGGGGGTGACAGTCTAGGGTGACAGTCTAGGGTAGAGTCTGGTGTGAGAATGGCTGGTCACTTGGGTCAAGGCGTTAGTCAACATTTTCATTTCCTGATAATTAAGCGCCAGTCCTTCTCTCTCATCTTCGTGTAAAACGTAATTTTTGGTGTAACTTGTTGTTCTTATTAATGTAATGAGGTCTAGTTCTCTTAACCCTCGCCCCCTCACCTCTAGCACCTCACCCTTTGCCCTCACCTGTGACTAATCCCTCGCCCTCACCCTTCGTTCACACCCTTCGCCCTCACCCCTCGTCCTCGACACAGTAAAGTAGTATTGTCTCTGACATTTTTGCCGTGTCAGGGCCACTCGAGTCCCATCCCCTAGTGCTTCTAGCGACCATTTCTCTCTCCCATTTCTCTCCCATTATCTCTCCCTATATCTTTGCCATTGCCTCTCCCATAAGCCCTTCCGGTAGCTTTCCCATTTAGCGCTCCTCGTGCAAGTGGCTTTTTTATTACTAAAACAGAAGAAATACAATATAAAAAGGGCGCCAAAGCCCCACAACGGAATAGCCCAACACAATTTAAACAAAATACGGAAAGGCTCACGAAACAAAGGAAGAATACATATGTGGGAAGTGCAAGAACAAGCAAAACATATTACAACATCGGAATACAACAAGAACAGAAAGCATGAACAACGTAACATTCTTAACACAACAAAACACGGAAAAGGCCACAAAACAAAAGCAACACACATGAGCAAAGACATAAATAAGCAAAATAGTGCTCACAAGGGAACACAACATGAAACATAAAACATCAGTAAACATCATACACAACCAGGAAAACACACAGTAAAATACACAAACCCACCACTAAAACTAAACATACAATAATACACAGAAACACACCACAAACATAAATAATATAACATTATAAGAACACACACACACACAGGGCAGTAAGTGACAACGGCAAAACATGCAGATGGAGTAGCAGAGGGAAAACAATATAATGAAAACGGGAATGACCACGGAAAACAAAGGAACAAGCCTGAAGGGCCACCGAAACACAAGCAAGTGAAAAAAAACATACGTATAAACCTCAGTAACTCGTAACAAGAGTAGAAAAACACAAAATTTACACACATAAACACAATGACAATTACGTTAAACAGACACATCACTTGAATTTTTGCGCAGAGGGCGCTCGGAAACTGCAAACCATACGCATCCCACATTCAACCTGTTCTCTTAAAAAGAACGTCGCTTTTGGCCGTTTGCCCGTATGGCCGAATTTGGACGTAATTTGAAAATGAAAAAATATGAAAATAAATTTGGGATTTTTTTTTCAACAACAGTAAGTTAAGGGTCCTCTGATAGGTTAGGTGGGCAGGAAATTCTCATAAAGTTTCGAAACGTTATGAAAAACGTTAATTTAAAGTGTCCTCTCATAACCTCTCCGCGTACGCCGGACAACTCAAATAGAAAACGGAACAGAACGTCACTTTTGTGAGTCGATTTCATTTCAAATTACGTCCAAATTTGGCCATATCGCGCATACGAGCCAAAAGTGACGTTATTTTTAAGAGGACGGGTTGCCACATTAGCCCTCATCATCAGAAAAATCTCCCAGGCGTCTCCCAGGGGTGCAACATATTCTCAGGAATGACAGAGACGAATTTCTGCGCACTAGGCACCCACACAGTAGTTGAATTCTACGGGACCGGCAGCACCTGTTCCGTTGTAACCTGAGCCACAGCACCCACACCCCCCATAAATGTCCTTTATTGTTTCTCACGTTGTGTATTTTAATGTCTTTTACTGCAAATTACATTTTATTTCACATTAAAAGCAGTTCCAGGTGATTGTACACACACCGTAACTGCCAATTATCAGGCAGTTAAGGTGTTTTAGTCCATCGTGACTTTTATTCATTGATATATGCGGGTATACTCACCCTCTCCATCCCCATCCCAAGCTTGAAACTGGAAAGTGCTATGCTATTTGTTTTTACAGCCCGTCCTCCAAACAAAGACCCAAAAGTGATTCCATGTACCCGCCAAACCCCAGCTGTTTATGAATGAAAAACAGTTTACACACGACTCACAACTGTTGACGTTCGAACACTTCCGGAACAAGTGCTTCACTGGCGAATTTTGTTCGAACCACAACGCTGTAAATGCTTCACCCACGTACTACAACTACAAATAATCGCCAACAGAACCTAAACACCTAACCTAACCTATGCCTATATATGCACAATATGCTAATATATTATAATATTAATTTATATTTGAGAAAATTCCCGTTTTAAATGAACCGCATGGTAAAATTTATGAATGCGTCTGTGGGGTCGACCGCTGGATGTAATGGACTTGAGTCGAAGACGGGTTGGTTTTTGAGCTGTTGTATGGAACAGAATGTAGTTTCTCTAAACAAAGGGTGTAAATATTTTTCATGCTTTTTTCTTCCGTGATTTTCTGCTTAATACGTTCGATATTTTTTTCAAACAATGCTTCTGTCACTTTGTATTGTTCGAGGCGCACCTCTCTAAATGTTTCACCCACATATTTTGAATACAAATTATTACCAACAGAACCGAAACACCGAATCAAATACTTGATTAACGAACATTATAGTCGAGTGTTTTGAGAATAAAATATAACATCAAAGTAAATGTATATTTGAAGTTTCATTCGAAGTGCCGCTTGAAAGAGCAAAACCGAAGCCTCATTCCCTTGGCGAAGCTCTGAAGCTAAGGGTTCAGGTCAGACCGAAACATCAACACATTAATGTTCTGTGTGTGTGGGCTGGCTTAATTGTTTCAGCCCCCGTTATTGTGACTCATTGTCTTCATCTGGGGAAGCGGCTCCCTTTGAAGATGGCTAACCTCGTTCGCGGGATGGACAGGGGAAATAAATCCTAAACAGCTCTTCGCCTCTAATTATACTGTATTCCGTCGCACGGATATCAAGGGGCAGGTAAACGAGGAGATCAAAGTCGCTTCATTCGAGTGAGTCTCGCATCAGGTAGATGGTCCCAGGATAGCGTGTCCTGCCCACAGCTTCTAGTCTTCGTTAGGTACGTTTATACCAGCCCTTCCTCGTAAACAATGACTAAATGCTCGTTAATCCAGCCGCCAAACCCCTTGTTTATTAATAAAAAACGGTTTGCACATGATTCATTAATCAAGTCCCATTCCATTAAGCAGTCGACTCCAAAGATACATTCATCAATTTTAACATGCTGTTTATTAAAAACAGGAATTTTCTCAATATCAATTAATATTACTATATATTATCATATTGCGCATATTTTAGGCATTGGTTAGTTTAGGTGTTTGGGTTCTGTTGTCGATTATTTGTAGTACGTGGGACTCAAGTATTACAGTATTGGAACACTGTAAACAGCCCGTCCTCCAAACAAAGACCCAAAAGTGATTCCATCCATCCGCCAAACCCCCTGTTTATGAATGAAAAACAGTTTACACACGACTCACAACTGATGACGTTCGAACAATTCCGGAACAAGTGCTTCACTGACGAATTTTGTTCGAACCACAACGCTGTAAATGCTTCACCCACGTTCTACAAATACAAATAATCGCCAACAGAACCTAAACACCTAACCTAACCTATGCCTATATATGCACAATATGCTAATATATTTAATATTAATTTATATGTAAGAAAATTCCTGTTCTGAATGAACAGCATGTTAAAATTTATGAATGCGTCTGTGGGGTCGACCGCTGGATGTAATGGACTTGAGTCGAGGACGTGTTGAAATGCTTGACCAACGTACTTTAAATACAAATAATCGCCAACATGAATCAAAACACTTAACCTATCCTACGCCTAACTTTACATTGAAATTTAATATATGATAATAATAACCTATACATGAGAACAACCTCATTTTAATATTCAGTATGTTCAAATTGATGAATGG
>WNGS01167840.1:8107346-8122744 GCA_020271785.1 Procambarus virginalis | reverse complement strand
TAAATGTGGTGATCATGTCCCCCCTAACTCTTCTGTCTTCCAGCTTCCACACACCTGTGTGTGTGTGTGTGTGTGTGTGTGTGTGTGTGTGTGTGTGTGTGTGTGTGTGTGTGTGTGTGTGTGTGTGTGTGGTGTGTGTGTGTGTGTGCAACCGGGCGTGGGTGCCATTTATCATCGTCCAAATAACAGTTTCCGTAGTTTTTGACTGGGTTGGATGGTAACATTTCAAAGCAATTTTTTACTAAATGGAATAAAATGAACTTCTAAATAAAATGTGTGTGAAAATAAAAGAAATAAACAATAAAAAAAGTGTGTAAAAATAAAATAAATAAAATGTAAATAAAATAAAATGTATAACTTCTAAAAATAAAATGCAAATGGCTTCACATAATGTATGAGCTCAAATATTGTCGACAGTAAAGTTTTCCGCTGAGCTCGAGCGTGGTAAACACAGAAGCAGCTGAAGTCTGTTTAATGGCCTGCACCCCCCCCTTAACTAGCGTGGAAGTAATCACTGTCAGTGAGTAATCCTTATTGGCTGCTGCGTAACCTGCTGTAAACAGATTCCATCCAACCACCGCAGCCTTCAATATCCTGTCCCCGTTACCAATGTTATTTATAGTAAGTTAGAAAGAGTTTAAACTATAGGCGCAATGTATAGTCAATAAATATCTCTTAACACGATTGTTAACGGTGTTATCTCATGTATAAATTTAGGAGAAAAACTATGTTAGGATTTGTCAAGATTGTGATATTAATTGACTATCTGAATGAGTCTAACTTCACTATAACCTCTTCTATAACAAAACCCTTTTTTATACATCACTATATTATATATATTTTAGGATCTGTCATTATAAAATCTTCCACCTGATTTTTAACCCCTTCCAAAGCAATTAGAAGCTGATTCAGTTTAGTTGGAATTTAATTCAACGACTCGCGACAACCTTATATTGTTAACCCGAGACTCACACAAAGCAAACCAAATATTTGGGTTCTAAAGTCGATCATTTAATTCCGCGAACAAAAGCAGCAGTTTTCCATACCGTCTGAGAGCAACACACGCTTCATGTTTTATATTATTGCGTTATTATTATTTGAATTTTCAGTCTAGCGTACTTTAATATTAGGTGAGTTTTGAACAAAATTAATGTGGGATGAATATAATGGGCCACACGAACTGGATGAGAACAATAGAGAGCAATAATGAGTTCCAATGAATTGGAACTCATCCAATTCATACTGGATGAGAACTCCGTTGTATAAGCAGTCCATGAGAACAATGCGTACTGAATGAGAACGACTGAGGATTGAAAGAACGGAGGAACTGAATACAGGAATTAAACGTGGAGAAGGAAGGTGACTGGCGCGGCCTGAGTTGACATGAAGAATGATCCAACATGTATATTGACATAGCTAAGATGGCCAGAGAAGGAGGCGGAGTAGCGGATAATGAAAGTGGAGGGATATCAAGTATAGGCAAATAAACTACACTTGATATCTCAGCAACTGCATTACTATGACACACACACACACACACACACACACACACACACACACACACACACACCACACACACACACACACACACACACACACACACACACACACCACACACACACACACACACACACACACACACAAACACACACACACACACCAAAGAGACAAAGCTCAACCCCCGCATGCACAAATAGGTGAGTACACACACACTATTCGGGACTGTGTCACCAAAAAGTGTCAGGAGGCAGTAAGCAGGTTTATCCCGGCTCGAAAGGAAAAATCAGAGAACCAAAAGAAGAATCCATGGTATAATAGGGCATGTATGGAAGCAAAGGAACTGAACAAAAGGACGTGAAGGAACTTCCGAAATAACAGAACACCTGCAAGCAGAGAGAGAGATACCAGAGAACCAGAAAAGAGTATGTTAGTGTGAGAAGAGAAGCAGAGAAACAGTATGAAAATGATATAGCTAATAAAGCCAAGACCCAACCAAAGCTACTCCACAGTCACATCAGGAGGAAAACAACAGTGAAGGAACAGGTGATCAAACTTAGAACGGGTGAGGCCAGGTACACAGAGAATGACAGAGAGGTCTGTGAAGAACTCAAAAAGAGGTTATAGGAGGTCTTCACAATAGAACGCGGTGAGGTCCCTGCACTAGGAGTGGTGGCAGTGAATCAGTCGGCCTTGGAAGAGTTCGAAATTACAAGAGATGAGGTCAAGAGGCATCTGTTGGATCTGGACGTCAGAAAGGCTGTTGGCCCAGGCGGAATCTCACCATGGGTTTTGAAGGAGTGTACAGAAGCACTTTGCTTGCCACTCTCCCTAGTGTATAGTAGGTCACTGGAGACGGGAGACCTACCAGGAATATAAATGATGGCTAATGTGGTTCCAATATACAAAAAGGGCGACAGGCAAGAAGCACTGAACTACAGGCCAGTGTTCTTAACTTGTATACCATGCAAGGTGATGGAAAAGATCATGAGAAAAAACCCTGGTAATTCATCTGGAGAGAACGGACTTCGTGACAAATCGTCAACATGGGTTCAGGGAGGGTAAATCTTGCCTTACTGGCTTAATAGAATTCTACGATCAGGTGACAAAGATTGAGCAAGAAAGAGAAGGATGGACGGACTGCATTTTCTTGGACTGTCGGAAAGCTTTTGACACAGTACCCCATAAGTGGCTGATGAATAAGCTGGAGAAACAGGCAGGAGAAACTGGGTAAGGGCGCTCCTATTGTGGGTAAGCTCCCTTACCCACAATAGGAGCAATAGGAAGCAGAAAATTACAGTGAGAGGTGAGACCTATGATTAGCGCGAAGTCACTAGTGGGGTTCCACAGGGCTCTGTACTCGGAACTATCCTGTTTCTGATATACGTAAATGATCTCCCAGAGGGTATAGACTCATTCCTCTCAATGTTTGCTGAAGACGCCAAAATTATGAGAAGGATTAAGATAGAAGAGGACAGCTTGAGGCTTCAAGAAGACCTGGACAAGCTGCAGGAATGGTCGAACAAGTGGTTGCTTGAGTTTAACCCAATCAAATGTAATGTAATAAAAATAGGTGTAGGGGGCAGGACACCAGATTCAAGGTATCATTTGGGAGATAAAATACTTCAAGAGTCAAAGAGAGAGAGAAAGACCTGGGGGTTGATATCACGCCAGACCTGTGCCCTGAAGCCAATGTCAAGAGGATATCATCAGCAGCATATGCCAGGCTGGCCAACATAAGAACGGCCTTTATAAACTTGTGTAAGGAATCATTCAGAACTTTGTATACCACACATGTCAGACCAATCCTGGAGCATGCGGCTCCAGCATGGAGTCCATATCTAGTCAAACATAAGACTAAGTTGGAAAAGGTTCAAAGGTTTGCCTCCTGAATAGTACCCGAACTGAGGGGTATGAGCTACGAGGAGAGACTACGGGAATTAAACCTCACGTCACTGGGAGACAGGAGAGTTAGGGGGGACATGATCACCACATACAAGATTCTTAGAGGAATTGATAAGGTAGATAAAGACAAACTATTTAATATCAGGATCACACGCACTAGGGGACACAGGTGGAAATTGAGTGCCCAAATGAGCCATAAAGACATTAGAATTTTTTCAGTGTCAGAGTAGTTAGTAAATGGAATGCATTAGGAAGTGATGTGGTGGAGGCTGACTCCATATACTGTTTCAAATGTAGATATGATTGAGCCCAATAGGCTCAGGAATCTGTACACCAGTAGATCGACGATTGAGAGGCGGGACCAAAGAGCCGAAGCTCAACCCCCGCAAGCACAACTAGGTGAGTACACACACACACACAGGTGAGTAATCGTGACCTGGGAAGTCATCTCTAGTGCAATGTTTACATTGCACTAACACATGAGGAAGACTCGGTATAACGTGAAGATCATCCCTGGCAGTAATCACAACACAAGGATGCTTATGATATTAAACACAACAATAACAACTATTTCATACTTGTGTCTAATTAGAACTGTTAGGTTGTAGAGAAACACCAAGCAGAACTAATTTCATGGTAATGTTTTGTTTGTGAAAACGAAATTATTTGATAAAGCCTTTACTGGGGGGAAAGAACTCTTCGGTGCAGCCTATTGTCACTTTGGAGTACCTCATGCATTGTTGACAGTCCGGAGAACATTGTTCCCTCGCTGTGTGTCTGACGACCTGATCTACCAGTGTTGGTCCTTGCACTTCGCAATACAACAGGCAACACCATCGGGTTCATCAAGTATCTTTTGTAGATGTTTACTGAGCTGCCTTTAATGCATACTTAGGGGTCTGTTCATAATTCAAGTTATACCTTGCGAGAAAGAGGTGACAAGTCTTGCTTCCCTCATGTATGGAGCATTGGCTAGCCTGAAGGCTTTTTTCTAGGTCCTGAAAAATAAGGATTCCAGGTTTGTCACTGATTTGATCCAGGAGGGAGGTAAGGCATTCTGTGGTTCCAACACCTTCTGTGTAAGCAAACATATTTTGATGCAGTGGATTGGCTTTCCATTCAATTCGATTAAAGGGGCCATTCTTTCTGCTTCTTGCTCTGGACGAACATGATGGGGCGGAGCAGGAGTTGATTTTCCTTTGGCCTTGTTGATCTGCCTCCAGATGTCGCCCAAGGATGTATGCTGATTTAGCTTGGTACACCACTCGAGCCATTTTTCTTCTTTGATGTTTGCAATTTCTTCATGCACATGATCTCGGACAGCTCTAAGAAGTTCAAGATTAGCTTTGTTCTCTTCTTTTTGAGTTCCAGTTCTTGGGTTCCAGATTAGCTGACCCTTCTGAAACATTTTCGTGCACAATTTAGTCTGTCATGTAGTTCTTTGATCCTATCACAAAATAGACCAATGTTCTTTATGTGGTTGGGTAATTGTTTTCTTCTTGTGGATGGAGTGATTTGCTGCTCTAAATATTGCATTTACTAAATCTTTTTCCATCTCTTCAATACAGACAAACGGACAGACATATAGATATTATAGATATTATAAATATTTATAGTCATTGTTTAATGTTAAAAATCACATCCACATTAGTTCTATTCACCTCACCATCATGTATGTAAATCAGCAAAATTTGTTTAATAGATATTTTTATAGCTTCGTGTAAATATTTTTTCTATAACTAAATTTTTCCCGAACTCAGTAATATTTAAATTCAGATGCAAGATAAACGAATGTTTACATAAACCCGGAAAAAGCTTATTAAATATGCAAATGAGGTCACCTTTGCCCTTATGCGCGCAACCAATCAACTCTCAGCTTCTTTACTGTTGCACAGATTCGAGTTTTTCTTTGTTCCAACAAGCAAACAATCTTGTGTATACGAATA
Organism: Procambarus virginalis; assembly: GCA_020271785.1. Taxonomy (NCBI): domain Eukaryota; kingdom Metazoa; phylum Arthropoda; class Malacostraca; order Decapoda; family Cambaridae; genus Procambarus; species Procambarus virginalis. The sequence continues at coordinate 8,117,396 of WNGS01167840.1, read as the reverse complement.
TTTTTGCGAGTCACCAAATTGAGTATGATTTTTTGTTATGCTTTTAAATGGAAAGTTTTTTTTATTAGAGAAAAAGGTCAACCGATGACCTGGAAGAGGAAGACGGAGCATACAGAGAGAGAGAGAGAGAGAGAGAGAGAGAGAGAGAGAGAGAGAGAGAGAGAGAGAGAGAGAGGAGAGAGAGAGAGAGAGAGAGAGAGAGAGTTGTTCAATGCCTCTCACTCAGACAGAGAGTGGGAAGGATATGTTGTATTTTGTATCTCATGGGGTTTTAATGATGGACAAATTGTCTAAGCATGGTCTAGAGACAAATAAATCCGAAAACGCGACGAGAGACGCTGTACTACTGTGAGAGATACTTGCGACTTTTGCAATAATTAGGCTTAAAAAGAGATATGACAAGAAACAGGAGAGTCGGGATTCACATCATTACACATCCCACAGCTGATAAGGCGGGTCTCAGGAGCTGGAGCTTGAACCTGCTAACACATTTACGTTATCTCTCTCTCTCACACACAACCACACACACACACACCACACACACACACACACACACACACACACACACATTAGACATCTATATCTTCAATCAGGCAATTCCGTGAACTAGAAAATTGGATTTTGCTCCATGAAATGTACTAAGGCTTCTAGTCTCTATTTTTAAGCTTTTCAATAATCTCTCTCTTTCTCATACACTGACATTTTCTTCAAAAACTTTTGTTTATGTATATGTGTGTAAATCACGAAAATTAACACGTTTCAATTCTTGTTTCAATTCTTCCTCCGTGGTCTGACACTGTCATATATATATATATATATATATATATATATATATATATATATATATATATATATATATATATATATTAGTATATTTTGGTAGCAGTCTTTCCTGTAGACATATGTTATTAAATATGACCGAAAAAGTAAGATTAATAATTCTAACACGAATTTTCTCAATTTTCCTTATGTTTGTTTTTACTGATGACGGTAAATCAATTCTCCAAAATTCATTCTTTATTTCTTAGTCTGACGCGACACTTGAGCGCGTTTCGTAAAACTTATTACATTTTCAAAGACTTTAGTTACACACACACAGAACAACTATAACTGAACAGAGTTTAAACAGTTTTTCTTTTTTATACCTGCATTTGGGTGAGGTGATATGCTACAATGGTTTGGGGTGAGGTGAGAACAAACACAGAACACGAAACAATGGGTATAAGCTAAAGGGAAGAATAGATCTGTAACTGCAGAAGGCCTATTGGCCTTCTGCAGTTACTATTGGCCCGTATTTCTTGATGTTTCTATATTGGAGCGGAGTCTTGAAGTGGGTAGAATATAGTTGTGCGTTAATTGGCTGTTGATTGCTGGTGTTGACTTCTTGATGTGTAGTGCCTCGCAGATGTCAAGCCGCCTGTTGTCGCTGTATCTATCAATGATTTCTGTGTTGTTTGTTTAACAAACAACACAGAAATCATTGATGTGTTGTTTGTTAAACAAACAACACAGAAATCATTGATGTGTTGTTTGTTAAACAAACAACACAGAAATCATTGATAGATACAGCGACAACAGGCGGCTTGACATCTGCGAGGCACTACACATCAAGAAGTCAACACCAGCAATCAACAGCCAATTAACGCACAACTATATTCTACCCACTTCAAGACTCCGCTCCAATATAGAAACATCAAGAAATACGGGCCAATAGTAACTGCAGAAGGCCAATAGGCCTTCTGCAGTTACAGATCTATTCTTCCCTTTAGCTTATACCCATTGTTTCGTGTTCTGTGTTTGTTCTCACCTCACCCCAAACCATTGTAGCATATCACCTCACCCAAATGCAGGTATAAAAAAGAAAAACTGTTTAAACTCTGTTTAGTTATAGTTGTTCTGTGTGTGTGTAACTAAAGTCTTTGAAAATGTAATAAGTTTTACGAAACGCGCTCAAGTGTCGCGTCAGACTAAGAAATAAAGAATGAATTTTGGAGAATTGATTTACCGTCATCAGTAAAAACAAACATAAGGAAAATTGAGAAAATTCGTGTTAGAATTATTAATCTTACTTTTTCGGTCATATTTAATAACATATATATATATATATATATATATATATATATATATATATATATATATATATATATATATATATATATATATATATAACATGCAGCTAGAGCCTACAGTGCCAACATTACAGCGGAAAAAACCCTGATAAAACTGAATTTCTAATATGCTTTCAATCTAGTAAGAAGGGACGCAGTACTGAATGCGTTTCATCGATATTTTCCTTCTCTCTTCCCAGTTAGTACACTCTTGTTACAGCAAGGACCTAACTCTGTTATTCGGGGAACATAAAATCGAATCACAAGAAGGTGTCCAACAGGGTGACCCCCTTGCTCCTTTTCTTCTCTGCCTAGTCATCAAGGAAGTCACCGATAACCTGTCCAGTGAGCTCAACATTTGGTTTTTGGACGATGGTACTCTAGCCGGCTCCCCAGCCTCACTCTTGGACGACATAAGAATAATTCGGGAGCAAGGAGCAAGCCTAGGCCTCACCCTGAACTCTTCCAAGTGCGAAATAACCTCCACCAACCAGCACATAATAGAGCAAATAGAGAGTGTTTTGCATGATATCCACATAACCAATCCTGAGGACAGCACACTCCTAGGTACCTCCTCATGGAGGGAACGTCATCGACGAGGTCCTGGGTAAGATGATCACTGACCTGAAGAGGATGAACGAGAGGATTGAAGACATCGATGCCCATGATGCACTTTACCTCATCACCAGATGCTTGTCCCTCCCCAGCCTGACCTACTTTCTTAGATGTTCGCCATCGTTCAAGTACGACAGCTTGCTGAAATCAATGCTAGAAAAAGCCCTCAACCTTTTTCTCAGTGACTCACAGTGGACACAGGCCTCCCTTCTTGTCAGATTTGAGGACCTCGGCGGTCACTGTATACATGAACATCTAGTCATTAATGACCACCTAGTGGTTGATAGGCCTTAATAACCCTCCGGAGGTTGATAGATCTTAATAACCCTCCAGAGGCCTTAATAACCTTCCAGAGGTTGATAGATCTTAATAACCCCTCCAGAGGTTGATAGACCTTATTAACCCTCCAAAGGAGTAAAATAACCCTCCAGAGGCGTTAGTAACCCTCCAGAGGCGTTAGTAACCCTCCAGAGGCGTTAATAACCCTCCAGAGGTTGATAGGCTTCAGCCCTAACACTTAAATAACGGCTTCGTCTTGCTGGCATCATTCCATTGTAACTTGTGTTAGCAGGGATGGAGACCTACTTATAACTCGAATGCATTTTAAGCGTATCTGGAAGCACTTAGCGTATCTCAGTTGTTATCGTGTCTCAAGCACTTAACGTATCCCGAGCACTTGGTGTATTTCAAGCGCTAAGTGTATCTCATTAGATAAGTACATTGGGGCACTGTGAACACTTAACCGTGCGTGTTAATCTCTCTTGCTCCAATAGACTCCTGGATGGTGTTCCACCAGACTCCAGTTGGAACAACACTGGAACAGTAATATTTGTAATATTTAGTAATATTTGCAACAGTTTAGTAATGGAACATAAAATTTATGATTAACTTGAGATCATAAATCATGCTGATCATTAATAGCTTTTATACGTACTGTATTATGGTGTCACAATTCAGCCATGCAATGATTCTTTTTTGTATTTTTTCTCTTAGTCTCTTTATATACTAAAAATACGGCAGAATTTTTTATATTAGTATTCTAACACCATTTGCTTGTCTGGCATTTGCAATACAATATATATCTTTATTGCATTTAGAGAAAGAAAGAGAAAGAGAGAGAGAGAGAGAGAGAGAGAGAGAGAGAGAGAGAGAGAGAGAGAGAGAGAGAGAGAGAGAGAGAGAGAGAGAGAGAGACATGGTTGGTGTCTGGGCAGGGAACCATGTTGCATGCCAGAGGTTACCCAACACGCGACCTTGCTCTCTTGTGTCCAGTTGACACCTACCTCTCTCTCTCTCTCTCTCTCTCTCTCTCTCTCTCTCTCTCTCTCTCTCTCTCTCTCTCTCTCTCTCTCTCTCTCTCTAACAGATTCTTACTGAAGTTATCAGTATTTCTATGTTCCGTTCTCTCTCTCAATCTCCACCCTACCTTTTGTTTTCTTTCCATTTAATGCAATTCGCATTCTCAGTCTCTCCTATCTTTCTTCAGGATTTGCTTCTCTCTCGTTTTCTCTTCTGAGCTCACGTTCGCTTTTCTCGACATTCCCTTCCGTTCCTTAACCCCATTTTCTTTTCCATAGTCGCAAATTCCCTCGTCTTCTTTTGTGTTTCTTTTCCACTCTCCTCTCACTCATGTGTAGGGAGGAAGTGGGGGAGATTAGGATAAAAGAGGAGGTCAGGTGAGAATGAGGTGAGGGGAAGCAGGGGGACAGGAGGGAAGGGGAAACAGGTGGACAGGGGAAACAGGGGGGGGTATGAAAGAAGGGTGGGGGGGAGCAGAGAAACATATGACGTAAAGATCACTGACCTGCCTGTGGTGCAGTGGTCTAAGTCATCGTTTCACAATCGATGCTCGGAAGTGCAATTCCTTTTGGCCGGACAGAGCGTTTGGACAACGTTTCTTTTCACCTGATGCCTCTGTTTACCTAGCAGTAAATAGGTTGCAAAGAAAGCCCAATGGCGTGGCCTGTCAATGAAAATTACTATATATCACTATTGGCTATGGTGATATAGACGACTTGTGTGAGGGAGGGACACGACTTGTGTGAGGGAGGGACACGACTTGTGTGAGGGAGGGACACGACTTGTGTGAGGGAGGAACACGACTTGTGTGAGGGAGGAACACGACTTGTGTGAGGGAGGGACACGACTTGTGTGAGGGAGGAACACGACTTGTGTGAGGGAGGGACACGACTTGTGTGAGGGAGGAACACGACTTGTGTGAGGGAGGGACACGACTTGTGTGAGGGAGGGACACGACTTGTGTGAGGGAGGGACACGACTTGTGTGAGGGAGGGACACGACTTGTGTGAGGGAGGGACACGACTTGTGTGAGGGAGGGACACGACTTGTGTGAGGGAGGGACACGACTTGTGTGAGGGAGGGACACGACTTGTGTGAGGGAGGGACACGACTTGTGTGAGGGAGGGACACGACTTGTGTGAGGGAGGGACACGACTTGTGTGAGGGAGGGACACGACTTGTGTGAGGGAGGGACACGACTTGTGTGAGGGAGGAAGGGACCAAAACGATGAATATGACCCTAGAAAAGGGGAGAGGTGAGGGGAGGCGAGCAGCACGAGACGGGGGTGGGGAGGTGAGGGAGAGGGGGGGGGGGAGGAAATAAATGAGGTGGGGAGAAGGTGGAACCATTAACTCTTCCCTCCCCGCTTCCCCCACCCATCCCCCCACTACCTTCCTTCCCCCGCCCCGATCTTTTGTTGTGTGTGTGTGTTGGTCATGCAAGGTAACGATCGGGAAGCTTCCCCCACCACCCTCATGATAACTCCCCACCACCACTACCACCTCCCTTAACCCCTCCCCTCCCCTCCTCTCCCACATCCTCCTGCGCCCTCCACCGTCTTCCCTCAGTCATGCCCCTGGTGTCTTACCTGCCACAGTCGCCACCGTGGCTACCACACACCTCCTAGTGGCCAGTCTTGGCTAGTCCCCCCTACACAGTCGTCTTGGTGACCTTGTATAGACGTTGTCTCTAGCGTCCCTCTGATGGTGAACCTTCCAGTGAACCGGAGGGGACCTTCCCTGGCTTATTATTGGTGACCTTCCTTGTGTGTAGTGAAGATTTTTTGTTTACGGTGCGTAAAAACTAATGACATATCCAGTGTGTGTGATCTTGATATCCCTTCCGGTGCGCCGCTTGAGATAACATTTTGGTTTGGAGTTGTGAATAGATTACAATAGTGTTAACTTTCAGGTATGTCTAATAGCGGTGACCACTCAGGAGCTGTGACCTGGGCAGTGATAAATAAGGCTACAGTAGGGTGTTGCGGACCTTTCCCCCCTCCCCCGCCAAGAAGCACCCGGACAGACCCGGAGATACGGAAACAAGGAGCTCATGTGCATTCAGCGGTTGGGCAATAAGGCCTTGTTCTTGTGATAGGGCAGCTCTTAGCCCGCTCACAAGCGCATAGCTCTGGTGGTGCTGACACACCTGGTGGTGCTAGCACACCTGGTGGTGCTGGCACACCTGGTGGTGACGGCACACCTGGTGGTGACGGCACACCTGGTGGTGCTGGCTCACCTGGTGGTGCCACACTGTTTGGTCGTCCAAATAGATTGGGCTCCATTCCTTTCCCTCCGTCCTATCCCAGATCCTTGTCCTCATATCCCTTCCATGCGGTATATAATCGTACTGGATAATCACTATAATCCTCATAATTATTTTTTTTCTGTTCAGTCATTTTAGTAAAATCTGCCTCGTGTAAACTCACAATCGCACCATACCTCACAACCTTCCTCTATCTCACATTCTCTATATCACTGTCTCTTCAAACTCTAATTTCATAGCCTCTACCTACCTCACTCTCTCTTTCTACCTCACTATCTCTATCTACCTCACTACCTCTACTTACCTCACTACCTCTACTTACCTCACTACCTCTACCTCACTACCTCTACCTACCTCACTATCTCCTCTTCCTACTTCCCAGATGACCATTAAGCGACTGTAATATCTAGGAGCTAAATTTAACTCAAATATAGAATTTTAAGAACTCGAGTCTGTCTCGTATTGCATACGAGCGCATTAATATGTACTTATTGTAGCGAATAATTTTGTGGAAAAAATCTGGATAAAGAAGTTATACAATAAAGCGTGAAACAGATGATGCAGCAAGCAAGGAGCAGCCCAGAGAAACCGAACAGAAAGGGGAGGGAAATACAACTCAGGACTGAAGTAGACTATACTTGTGTTGGAGCGAAGAAAACAACACATCAGTATGCGGCGCCTGTGGGAAAGCGAGATGATTTTGCCGGAGATCTAAAAAGCCAATGACTAGATTTCACGAGACAAAGATGAAGGGAGTTACAGATGAATAAAAGATGAATAAATAATGCTATCGATGGGGGGGATCACTCACTCACTCACTCACTCACTCACTCACTCACTCACTTAAGGAAGATGCAATAAGAATCATTTTCAAATGTATACACAGGAATGTACGAAACAAAGCCCTGAATAGTGGGGTGATCCCCCGGTCTTGCAGGTTCGAATCCTGCTGAGATTATTGCATATATATTTTGATGTACTACCACTCCAATTGGTTGGAGTGGTAGTATGGTGTGGCGCGGAAGCACTACGAGAACAATACTGCAACGATGACTGTTATTATTATTATTATTATTATTATGTCTAAACAAAAAAAGAGGGAAAGCGCCAAGCCATTACGACTATATAGCACTGGGAAGGGTCAGGATAAGGATTTGGGATGGGACGGAAGGGAAAGGAATGGTGCCCAATCACTTGGACGGTCGGGGATTGAACGCCGACCTGCATGAAGCGAGACCGTCGCTCTACCGTCCAGCCCAAGTGGTTGGGACTGATAAAGAACTCTTGCTCAGTTTCCGTCTCTCTCTCTCTCTCTCTCCTCTCCTCTCTCTCTCTCTCTCTCTCTCCTCTCTCTCTCTCTCTCTCTCTCTCTCTCTCTCTCTCTTCATGGCTCTCACATAAAACATCTCACAAACTTTCTCATTTATATTCCACCTTCGGAGTCGCCAGCAGCGCCTGGAGGCCAGCCATTCTGCATGTAGTCAACCCTCCTGCACTCGTCCCATGAATGCTTCCTCCTCCTTAGTTCTCCCCTCCGTCTCCGTCTCTCCTGCTTCTGTTATTCTCCTCTCCTGCTCCTCTCACTAAATTCCCCTCTAGATTGTTATTGCTTCAGGTGGGTTGGAGTTCTAAGTTGCTAACTACTAAGTAATAAGACCTGTTATCTCACAGACCAAGACGCAACAGACACCCCCAAGACCTGCTATCTGACAGACCACGACGTCAACAGAACACCGCCAAGACCTGCTATCTCACAGACCAGGATTTCAACAGAACACACACCCTGATCTGCTATCTCACAGACCAGGATTTCAACAGAACACACACACTGATCTGCTATCTCACAGACCAGGACGTCTACAGAACACCCCAAGACCTGCTATCTCACAGACCATGACGTTAACACAGAACATCCCCGACCTGCTATACAGACCAGGACGTCTACAGAACACCCCCAAGACCTGCTATCTCAACAGACCATGACGTCAACAGACACCCCGACCTGCTATCTCACAGACCACGACGTCAGCAGAACACCCCAAGACCTGCTATTCTCACCAGACTAGGACGTCAACAGAACACTCCAAGACCTGCATCTCACAGACCACGACGTCAGCAGAACACCCCAAGACGTGCTATCTCACAGACCACGACGTCAACAGCACCGCACCGCATCACAGCCAGGAGCAACAGAAAACCCTTCTAGCCGCCTGCACACCGAAATGTCTAAACAGGACGTCACACCAAGCTGCTATCTCACAGACCAGGACATTCACTCCCCGGAGGTCCAAGTAGAATGAACAGTGCTTAACAAAACACGGTTCCTTTATCCCTTCCTCATATCCCGCTCCTCGTTGCCACATCCCTACCGGGTGCTAAATAGTCTAAATGGCGTAGCTTTTCCTCGATAATTACTGTACCTTAAACCTTCCTTGCTGTTTGGCGCGAAACATGCGATGCAATAATTGTCCTGCCCACCTTTGCCTGTGCAAAGTAAGGTGCGTAGTATCGGGAGAATACACTAAGACAGTCTGACTATTTCGCACGTGATAGTTGTCTTAGGATAAGGATCTGAGGGGGTAGGACAGAGGGGAAGGAATAGTATGGTAACCATTTGGACCTCGGAGATCGAACGCCGGCCCACAAGAAGCGAGTCCATCGACGTACCACAAGATGCGGATGGTTTGTATTGGCAGAAAGTTACGAGACGGGCAGAGACTAGCAAGGTGTATTCATGAACATTTACGACATGACGGGTGCACAAATGGGATATTATTCCACACGCGACCGAAAACAGATTGAAGCCGAAAACCTGTTTCAAATTCGATTTTCAAACATTTGTCGAGATGGACGTGATTTGAAAGTTTAACGTTATTATGCAGGATAGTGAGGATGTAACTATTTGCTGAGTGATAGTGAGAGGGGTCTGTGTTTGTCGGTAGAACGGAGGGGGGGGGATTGTCCTATGTGAAGGGGGGAGGGGGGGCGTGAGTCAGGGGCCGTAGCCCCCCTGCCGGATCCTGTGTGTGTGTCATGAGGATACAGGTCATAGCTGTATGTGTCATGGGAGCCACAGGCACACTGACGGGCCTCCTTGATTAAGGCGCCGGGAGGGAGAGGCCATATTTTGTTTTTATCCTGGCCCACTAGTCATTTATCCTGGCCCACTAGTCGTTTATCCTGGCCCACTGTCATACGGCCTGCGTTTATCCTGGCCCACTAGTCTTTATCCTGGCCCACTAGTCTTTATCCTGGCCCACTAGTCATTTATCCTGGCCCACTTCATATCGACTAGCTTTCGGCCCACAGTGTTTATCCTGGCCCACTAGTCATTTATCCTGGCCCACTAGTCATTTATCCTGGCCAGTATCATTTATCCTGGCCCACCAGTCATTTATCCTGACCCACTAGTCATTTATCCTGGCCCACCAGTCATTTATCCTGACCCACTAGTCATTTATCCTGGCCCACTAGTCATTTATCCTGGCCCACTAGTCATTTATCCTGGCCCACTAGTCATTTATCCTGGCCCACTAGTCATTTATCCTGACCCACCAGTCATTTATTCCTGGCCCACTAGTCATTTATCCTGGCCCACCAGTCATTTATCCTGGCCCACCAGTCATTTATCCTGACCCACCAGTCATTTATCCTGGCCCACTAGTCATTTATCCTGTCCCACTAGTCATTTATCCTGGCCCACCAGTCGTTTATCCTGGCCCACTAGTCATTTATCCTGACCAACCAGTCATTTATCCTGGC
>WNGS01167840.1:8071442-8082798 GCA_020271785.1 Procambarus virginalis | reverse complement strand
ATAATGGGAAAAAACAACTTGGACTGAACTTCGAAGACAGTCCCGCAGCGTTGTTTTGTCGCGAGGTTCCGCGATGTGCAGTTCTGGCGTTCGTTCAGCCCGTCCTCTCCAGTGTTTACAACGTCACTAAACTGATATAGTAAATTGCCCGAACGTAACCTAACCGAGGACCCACGAATAGAAAACGGGACAGCACGTTAAATTTTTGTGAGTCACTGTCATTTTTAGCACTATAGTTTTTGGCCTTAATACGTCAAAATGCAGCAGCACCACCACCACCACCAGCGGTAAAGCAGAGCACCCGCCGCCAGCAGCAGCAGCAGCTGCCAGCAAGTCTGGCGTAATGATTGACATTTAAGACAATGTGTGTACACTCTCCACCGACGCCATCAATCTCCGGACTGTAACCCGCCCCGCGCATCTTGCCAGAGTGTGTCGTCACCTGGAGATGAGCCTCTTGATCTTCCTCTCCAACGCTACGAATTATCCTCCGTCTCCTTAAACAAACAAATCTTGTATCTGCTTCCTCTCGACACCTGTATCACCTGTCCCAGATGCCTACTACAGCAGCTGCTACGACACACTGGTTGCTAATCTAATGAAAAAGGATAAAACTATTACCAGCCAGGCTCCCTGTGAGACACTGCTCGCAAGAGTCTTAACTGAAACGTCTCTCAAAATCACACTCTGGAGATTTGTTTCAATTCCGGCCGAGATTCCTCTCAGAGATGTGTTGTTCCCCGGAGAGGTTCACTTTGGGGTTTGTCGAAGCATATTTCACTCATTTTCGTTATTTCCTTGTTTGTCCGTTTTGGGAATTTATCTGTTCCATATTCCTCGCAGGGCACGAGGTGTGGGTGAATAATTTTTATCTGGAAAATGAATGTTTTTAACTGAGATTATTTAAGATCTTGGGAAAGGTCGTTCGGTCGTGCTGGGAGCGTTCAGTGATTGGCAGATGATGGCTGGATGAGTTATGATGAGGAACGTGAACTTATCTCCCCACCAGACACGTCCAGGGTCATGTTGTAGGACGTCAGGGACGGTGGCTGGTGGACGGTGGCTGGTGGACGGTGCCTGGTGGACGGTGCTGGTGGACGGTGGCTGGTGACGGTGGCTGGTGGACGGTGACTGGTGGACGGTGGCTGGTGGACGGTGGCTGGTGGACGGTTCCTGGTGGACGGTGGCTGGTGGACGGTGGCTGGTGGACGGTGCCTGGTGGACGGTGGCTGGTGGACGGTGGCTGGTGGACGGTGGCTGGTGGACGGTGGCTGGTGGACGGTTCCTGGTGGACGGTGGCTGGTGGACGGTGGCTGGTGGACGGTGACTGGTAGACGGTGGCTGGTGGACGGTGGCTGGAGGACGGTGGCTGGTGGACGGTGACTGGTAGACGGTGGCTGGTGGACGGTGGCTGGTGGACAGTGCTGGTGGACGGTGACTGGTGGACGGTGGCTGGTGGACAGTGGCTGGTGGACGGTGGCTGGTGGACGGTGGCTGGTGGACGGTGGCTGGTGGACGGTGGCTGGTGGACGGTGACTGGTGGACGGTGGCTGGTGGACGGTGGCTGGTGGACGGTGCCTGGTAGACGGTGGCTGGTGGACGGTGGCTGGTGGACGGTGGCTGGTGGACGGTGACTGGTGGACGGTGGCTGGTGGACGGTGGCTGGTGGACGGTGGCTGGTGGACGGTGACTGGTAGACGGTGGCTGGTGCCGGTGGCTGGTGGACGGTGGCTGGTGGACGGTGGCTGGTGGACGGTGCCTGGTGGACGGTGGCTGGTGGACGGTGGCTGGTGGACGGTGGCTGGTGGACGGTGCTGGTGGACGGTGGCTGGTGGACGGTGCCTGGTGGACGGTGGCTGGTGGACGGTGGCTGGTGGACGGTGGCTGGTGGACGGTGGCTGGTGGACGGTGGCTGGTGGACGGTGGCTGGTGGACGGTGGCTGGTGGACGGTGGCTGGTGGACGGTGGCTGGTGGACGGTGGCTGGTGGACGGTGGCTGGTGGACGGTGACTGGTGGACGGTGGCTGGTGGACGGTGGCTGGTGGACGGTGGCTGGTGGACGGTGGCTGGTGGACGGTGCTGGTGGACGGTGCCTGGTGGACGGTGGCTGGGGGACGGTGCCTGGTGGACGGTGGCTGGTGGACGGTGGCTGGTGGACGGTGGCTGGTGGACGGTGGCTGGTGGACGGTGGCTGGTGGACGGTGGCTGGTGGACGGTGGCTGGTGGACGGTGGCTGGTGGACGGTGGCTGGTGGACGGTGACTGGTGGACGGTGGCTGGTGGACGGTGTCTGGTGGACGGTGGCTGGTGGACGGTGGCTGGTGGACGGTGACTGGTGGACGGTGGCTGGTGGACGGTGGCTGGTGGACGGTGGCTGGTGGACGGTGGCTGGTGGACGGTGGCTGGTGGACGGTGGCTGGTGGACGGTGCCTGGTGGACGGTGCTGGTGGACGGTGCCTGGTGGACGGTGGACGGTGGCTGGTGGACGGTGTCTGGGGACGGTGGCTGGTGGACGGTGGCTGGTGGACGGTGGCTGGTGGACGGTGGCTGGTGGACGGTGGCTGGTGGACGGTGTCTGGTGGACGGTGGCTGGTGGACGGTGGCTGGTGGACGGTGGCTGGTGGACGGTGGCTGGTGGACGGTGCCTGGTGGACGGTGGCTGGGGGACGGTGCCTGGTGGACGGTGGCTGGTGGACGGTGGCTGGTGGACGGTGGCTGGTGGACGGTGGCTGGTGGACGGTGGCTGGTGGACGGTGGCTGGTGGACGGTGGCTGGTGGACGGTGGCTGGTGGACGGTGGCTGGTGGACGGTGGCTGGTGGACGGTGGCTGGTGGACGGTGGCTGGTGGACGGTGTCTGGTGGACGGTGGCTGGTGGACGGTGGCTGGTGGACGGTGGCTGGTGGACGGTGGCTGGTGGACGGTGGCTGGTGGACGGTGGCTGGTGGACGGTGGCTGGTGGACGGTGGCTGGTGGACGGTGGCTGGTGGACGGTGGACGGTGCCTGGTGGACGGTGCCTGGTGGACGGTGCCTGGTGGACGGTGGACGGTGCCTGGTGGACGGTGTCTGGTGGACGGTGGCTGGTGGACGGTGGCTGGTGGACGGTGGCTGGTGGACGGTGGCTGGTGGACGGTGGCTGGTGGACGGTGGCTGGTGGACGGTGGCTGGTGGACGGTGGCTGGTGGACGGTGGCTGGTGGACGGTGGCTGGTGGACGGTGGCTGGTGGACGGTGCTGGTGGACGGTGCCTGGTGGACGGTGGCTGGGGGACGGTGCCTGGTGGACGGTGGCTGGTGGACGGTGGCTGGTGGACGGTGGCAGGTGGACGGTGGCTGGTGGACGGTGGCTGGTGGACGGTGCCTGGTGGACGGTGGCTGGTGGACGGTGACTGGTGGACGGTGGCTGGTGGACGGTGACTGGTGGACGGTGGCTGGTGGACGGTGTCTGGTGGACGGTGGCTGGTGGACGGTGGCTGGTGGACGGTGACTGGTGGACGGTGGCTGGTGGACGGTGACTGGTGGACGGTGGCTGGTGGACGGTGGCTGGTGGACGGTGGCTGGTGGACGGTGGCTGGTGGACGGTGCCTGGTGGATGGTGCCTGGTGGACGGTGCCTGGTGGACGGTGGACGGTGCCTGGTGGACGGTGTCTGGCGGACGGTGGCTGGTGGACGGTGGCTGGTGGACGGTGGCTGGTGGACGGTGGCTGGTGGACGGTGGCTGGTGGACGGTGTCTGGCGGACGGTGGCTGGTGGACGGTGGCTGGTGGACGGTGGCTGGTGGACGGTGTCTGGTGGACGGTGCCTGGTGGATGGTGGCTGGGGGACGGTGCCTGGTGGACGGTGGCTGGTGGACGGTGGCTGGTGGACGGTGGCTGGTGGACGGTGGCAGGTGGACGGTGGCTGGTGGACGGTGGCTGGTGGACGGTGCCTGGTGGACGGTGGCTGGTGGACGGTGACTGGTGGACGGTGGCTGGTGGACGGTGACTGGTGGACGGTGGCTGGTGGACGGTGTCTGGTGGACGGTGGCTGGTGGACGGTGGCTGGTGGACGGTGACTGGTGGACGGTGGCTGGTGGACGGTGACTGGTGGACGGTGGCTGGTGGACGGTGGCTGGTGGACGGTGGCTGGTGGACGGTGGCTGGTGGACGGTGGACGGTGCCTGGTGGATGGTGCCTGGTGGACGGTGCCTGGTGGACGGTGGACGGTGCCTGGTGGACGGTGTCTGGCGGACGGTGGCTGGTGGACGGTGGCTGGTGGACGGTGGCTGGTGGACGGTGGCTGGTGGACGGTGGCTGGTGGACGGTGGCTGGTGGACGGTGTCTGGCGGACGGTGGCTGGTGGACGGTGGCTGGTGGACGGTGGCTGGTGGACGGTGGCTGGTGGACGGTGCCTGGTGGACGGTGGCTGGTGGACGCTGGCTGGTGGACGGTGTCTGGCGGACGGTGGCTGGTGGACGGTGGACGGTGGCTGGTGGACGGTGCCTGGTGGACGGTGGACGGTGCCTGGTGGACGGTGCCTGGTGGACGGTGTCTGGTGGACGGTGGCTGGTGGACGGTGGACGGTGCCTGGTGGACGGTGGCTGGTGGACGGTGCCTGGTGAACGGTGGACGGTGCCTGGTGAACGGTGGACGGTGCCTGGTGGACGCTGCCTGGTGGACGGTGGCTGGTGGACGGTGGCTGGTGGAAGGTGGCTGGTGGACGGTGGCTGGTGGACGCTGGCTGGTGGACGGTGCCTGGTGGACGGTGCCTGGTGGACGGTGCCTGGTGGACGGTGGCTGGTGGACGGTGCCTGGTGGACGGTGGCTGGTGGACGGTGTCTGGTGGACGGTGTCTGGTGGACGGTGCCTGGTGGACGGTGCCTGGTGGACGGTGCCTGGTGGACGGTGGCTGGTGGACGGTGACTGGTGGACGGTGGCTGGTGGACGGTGACTGGTGGACGGTGGCTGGTGGACGGTGTCTGGTGGACGGTGGCTGGTGGACGGTGGCTGGTGGACGGTGACTGGTGGACGGTGGCTGGTGGACGGTGACTGGTGGACGGTGGCTGGTGGACGGTGGCTGGTGGACGGTGGCTGGTGGACGGTGGCTGGTGGACGGTGCCTGGTGGATGGTGCCTGGTGGACGGTGCCTGGTGGACGGTGGACGGTGCCTGGTGGACGGTGTCTGGCGGACGGTGGCTGGTGGACGGTGGCTGGTGGACGGTGGCTGGTGGACGGTGGCTGGTGGACGGTGGCTGGTGGACGGTGTCTGGCGGACGGTGGCTGGTGGACGGTGGCTGGTGGACGGTGGCTGGTGGACGGTGTCTGGTGGACGGTGCCTGGTGGATGGTGGCTGGGGGACGGTGCCTGGTGGACGGTGGCTGGTGGACGGTGGCTGGTGGACGGTGGCTGGTGGACGGTGGCAGGTGGACGGTGGCTGGTGGACGGTGGCTGGTGGACGGTGCCTGGTGGACGGTGGCTGGTGGACGGTGACTGGTGGACGGTGGCTGGTGGACGGTGACTGGTGGACGGTGGCTGGTGGACGGTGTCTGGTGGACGGTGGCTGGTGGACGGTGGCTGGTGGACGGTGACTGGTGGACGGTGGCTGGTGGACGGTGACTGGTGGACGGTGGCTGGTGGACGGTGGCTGGTGGACGGTGGCTGGTGGACGGTGGCTGGTGGACGGTGGACGGTGCCTGGTGGATGGTGCCTGGTGGACGGTGCCTGGTGGACGGTGGACGGTGCCTGGTGGACGGTGTCTGGCGGACGGTGGCTGGTGGACGGTGGCTGGTGGACGGTGGCTGGTGGACGGTGGCTGGTGGACGGTGGCTGGTGGACGGTGGCTGGTGGACGGTGTCTGGCGGACGGTGGCTGGTGGACGGTGGCTGGTGGACGGTGGCTGGTGGACGGTGGCTGGTGGACGGTGCCTGGTGGACGGTGGCTGGTGGACGCTGGCTGGTGGACGGTGTCTGGCGGACGGTGGCTGGTGGACGGTGGACGGTGGCTGGTGGACGGTGCCTGGTGGACGGTGGACGGTGCCTGGTGGACGGTGTCTGGTGGACGGTGGCTGGTGGACGGTGGACGGTGCCTGGTGGACGGTGGCTGGTGGACGGTGCCTGGTGAACGGTGGACGGTGCCTGGTGGACGCTGCCTGGTGGACGGTGGCTGGTGGAAGGTGGCTGGTGGACGGTGGCTGGTGGACGCTGGCTGGTGGACGGTGCCTGGTGGACGGTGCCTGGTGGACGGTGCCTGGTGGACGGTGGCTGGTGGACGGTGCCTGGTGGACGGTGGCTGGTGGACGGTGGCTGGTGGACGGTGTCTGGTGGACGGTGCCTGGTGGACGGTGCCTGGTGGACGGTGCCTGGTGGACGGTGCCTGGTGGACGGTGCCTGGTGGACGGTGCCTGGTGGACGGTGCCTGGTGGACGGTGTCTGGTGGACGGTGGCAGACAAGCAGAAATGCAATAGGTTCGCTGCAAGAGAAATATCAACATCAAAGGCCCCAGACTTTTTACCACACTCGCTCTACACACATAGGTCCTACCTGGCCCCAACCTCTCGCGGTCTTCAAGAGAACACTCCATAAACACCTCCGAACAATACCTGATCAACCAGGCTATGAATCATACGTCAGGCTGCGATCAGCTACGTCCAACAGCCTGCTTGACCTGACCACCAACCAGGAGGGCTGCTCAGAGACCGGGCCGGGGAACGTTGATCCCTGAAACGAACAGTGGGTAGACAGATAACAGTTTATAAGCTACGAAGTGCTACGAGTTTCTCAATAACACAACAAACGTGGAGTGTGAAATTTCGGAGCCCATACACTTTAATAAATACAAAGTCTGCAGCTATGATTATGGAAAGATGTACGGGTTTCGTAAGTAAAGGCGTGCATGAATGATAAACCCCGGTCCTGGTGTGGTGGGAGAAGGACGTCAGCTGCGGTGCTTTAAACAGTTTACAATCAGAGTTAAATTTGTCCCATATTAATCAATTTACATTCTTCTTCTCAAGACAATTTCCTGATGAAGCTCACATTGCAGAGAATTAACTCACATATGTAGGGCCTCTCTCTCAAACACACACACACACACGGGTCCACGGGGCCGGCCGGCCGAGCGGACAGCACGCTGCACACGCGATCCTGTGGTCCCGGGTTCGACACCGGGCGCCGACGAGAAACAATGGGTAGAGTTTCTTTCACCCTATGCCCCTGTTACCTAGCAGTAAATAGGTACCTGGGAGTTAGTTAGCTGTCACGGGCTGCTTCCTGGGGTGTGTGTGTGCGTGTGGAAAAAAAGTAGTAGTA
Organism: Procambarus virginalis; assembly: GCA_020271785.1. Classification (NCBI taxonomy): domain Eukaryota; kingdom Metazoa; phylum Arthropoda; class Malacostraca; order Decapoda; family Cambaridae; genus Procambarus; species Procambarus virginalis. The sequence goes on along the minus strand of WNGS01167840.1, from coordinate 8,075,516 downwards.
GTTAGAAACGGTTGATTGACAGTTGAGAGGCGGGCCGAAAGAGCAGAGCGCAGCCCCCGCAAGAACAAATAGGTGAATACAAATAGATAAATACATCCACACACACAAAGTGGACCCAATAGTCTGTTGCTGTTGGGCTTTCTTTGTTTATGCTCTGTATTGTGAAATCTGTGAGGATTAGAACACAAACATGAAGCCGTTCTGAAGAGTTCTTTCATACAGTGTTTTCTCAACTGGTGAGAAATTGTGGATCAGGACATGTGTGGGAGCTAGTGTTGAGTAATTGTTGTTGTTGTTGTAGTTGGTGGTTGTCAGTGGTGGTAGTAGGTGGTGGTAGTAGGTGGTGATTTATATTTTGCAGAAATATTCCAGCGCGAGCCCTAAGCCTCTGCCAGACACACTAAGTGCTACTTATTACTTAGTTGGAGGATGGGTGTTTATAACGTGTATGTTGGCTTCAGTAACATTATGCACAATATGTGATCAAAACAGCTTAAATCTCAGTTGTAAACTTATTTGGTTGATAACTCTGCACTGTATGAATTTTCTCGTGGTCTGCCGAGCATGGTGGTTGTGGTTGTGGGTGGTAGTAGGTGGGTTGCAAGTAGTGGTTGTGGGTGGTAGTAGGTGGGTTGCAAGTAGTGGTTGTGGGTGGTAGTAGGTGGGTTGCAAGTAGTGGTTGTGGGTGGTAGTAGGTGGGTTGCAAGTAGTGGTTGTGGGTGGTAGTAGGTGGGTTGCAAGTAGTGGTTGTGGGTGGTTGTATGTCATGGATTGAGGTGGGGGGGATGGTTGTAAATGGTGGTGACATTTTAAAGGATATTAACTCTGTTGTACAGTTCTCAAAACACAACACAACATGGACAGAAAGCTACAACATACAACTCGTCCATTATAAACGATATATTTTATTGTCTTGTGTTGTAAACTGGTCACTAGATCACAACTACACCAGTTATAACCATTTACTTAATACAATACAAAACATTACTAAATACAATATCTCAAAAAAATTAATAATTAAATTTCGTTGTCTGAAAAATATAAGTGCACTTGAAGCATAAGACGAGTGGGGAAATGCTAATTTAATAACAATGATTAAGATTGAATTTATAAGATTACGAGTATGTAATATTGACCAAGGTTAACGAGGCTTATTTATACATATTGATGTTTAATAACTTCCTGTCTTGGTAACCACTGTCATCAACTTGACCCCTTGACCACCCTCCTTGGTGTTCGAACTGGACGAACTTGTTTTGACCCCGACTCAGTGGGCAAAACAAGAAGGAAAAAAAGGCAAAATTAAAAACGGAAATTAAAGGGAATACTTCACACTTGGCACGGGAAACTATACCTTGTTCAACGACGCATTAAGTGGCACACTTCCGTCTCTCTACACGACCTCTAAGGGCCGTGTGACTGTGCTTGTGACCTTCCTGGAAGGTTAGGTTAGTTAACGTTATTATTCCCTTGTGATCCTTGGAAAGCATTATCAGAGGGTTTTAAGGGCATTAACGCAACGTTTGAGAGCATTCCAGAAGTCTAATGCAATTAGGACAGGCTGCCATGAACCCTGTGAACCAATCTGTGAACCCTTACCAGCACAGCATCTCTCGATCACAGGTACTGACGCTGGGTGGGGGGGGGAGGGGAATTTGGGAGCAAATTATATTTAAGACTTTCGACCCGGATGACAGTACAGCTTCTTGCATGGCCGACGCTCGATTCCCCGATGGTTAGTGGACACCATTCCTTCATGCCGTTCTCCTGGGGCATGATTCTGTCCAGTCCCCCATGTCCCTTCCAAGGGCTGTAGCGTCAAGATGTCTTGACTCTTTGTCTTGGTAATGTGCCATCATCTCCAGGGTGTCCCTAGTGGCTCAGACAGCGAGGGGGGGAGGGGGGGGGTGGTGCTGCAGAAGACCTCGGTGGTGAGGCTCGGGAGCATCTCCGGTGTTCATATGAAGCTTGGCAATGAGCTTGAGTGATGGCACCATTACAGAGCTTCGAGGCGGTAATGTCATTCAGTGATGCTTGTTTACACACAGTGATCACACTAACGTGATGCATCAAATGAACAAATCCACAGGGCTGTGACGAGGATTCGAACCTGCGTCCGGGAGCATCCCAGACACTGCCTTAATCGACTGAGCTACGACAGGGTTAAAAGGAGTTGAAACCGAAGTTCTACTGAACTAGAACTTCGGTTTCAACCCTTTTAACCCTGTCGTAGCTCAGTCGATTAAGGCAGTGTCTGGGATGCTCCCGGACGCAGGTTCGAATCCTCGTCACGGCCCTTGTGGATTTGTTCATGCTTTTTATTAATTTTGCCGTTTCCTGCTAAATACTTTTTCAACAGCTTCAGGGGATATATAATATATATATATAATATATATATATATATATATATATATATATATTATATATATATATATATATATATATATATGAGAAGGCTGCATGAACGCGCAAGCATATATCACTAAGAACTCTTTGACCCGGCCAGGATTCGAACCCATGCCGTCCAGGATCACCCCTAAACGTACACAGTACCGTGACCACCGCACCAATGATGCGGTGGTCACGGTACTGTGTACGTTTAGGGTGATCCTGGACGGCATGGGTTCGAATCCTGGCCGGGTCAAAGAGTTCTTAGTGATATAATATAATATATATATATATATATATATATAGATATTTATATATATATATATATATATAGATATATATATATATATATATATATCTATATATATATATATATATATATACTCTTTTCACACTTCAGAGGAATTTCGAGCATCTACTGCTGTTCAGACTATATTGTAAGGATTTAAAACAAGCCGTTCCATATAGGCTGTAAATATAGTGAGGCAATTTAACCTCATGTTGGGTCTTTCAACTCCTTCTCCACTGGTGCCACTGACACCACTGTCACCATTGGGTATCACCGACACCACTGTCACCAGTGGCATCACTGACACCACTGCAATGGGGTCACATCGACGTGAACGAGGTCACCGTCGTGCCTTATAAAGCTCCCTTTATGTCAGTTGGAGCGAGGAACCTTGTGGGTTCTCCCTCCACTTGCTCAAGCGTCAGCCGGACGGCCGTCATAGTTTACTTTATATACGGAAAAAATAGGACACATTCCCCTTGTTAAAGTTAATTGGCTGCTCTTATATCTTGCGTCAGTGGAACTTATCCCATGCTCTAAATTGCCAATTATGACAGACTCGCTTATAAATCTTTGCTCCGTTACTGAGAAGATACCAGGATATCAACCCAAAGGGTAATTTTTGCAGGATTAAGCGATCCTCCCTCTTCCTCTTCCTCGCGAGACTCCATGAACGAGCTGAACGATGCATTCCCTTCCGCGAAACAGATAACGAGTCTCTTAGAGCCGCGATACGCGACTCGTTCATCACAGAGCAGATTTTTCCGTATTTCGCAATGCGTTATCGGTTCCCTGTGGCCGGGTCCTGGTCCATCCGGCACCATCCCTAAGGTGGCCCGACTACACAAGGAAATTATCTTGGCTTAGTGGTCTTCGGTTTATGGCTCCTCTCGTTCATAGTCCCATCACTGAGGATCTGGCGTAATAAACAGTTCATTGAACTTCAGTTTTATTGGTGAATGATTCGCTCTTTCTATCTGTCTCTCTCCCTTCCTCCCTCACTCACTCCCCTCTCCCTCTCTCTCTCTCTCTCTCTCTCTCTCTCTCTCTCTCTCTCTCTCTCTCTCTGTCTGTCTGTCTGTCTGTCTGGTCTGTCTGTCTGTCTGTCTGTCTGTCTCTCTCTCTCTCTCTCTCTCTCTCTCTCTCTCTCTCTGTCTGTCTGTCTCTCTCTCTCTCTTTCTCTCTCTCTCCCTTTTATCTCTGCCCAATCACTTGGGCTGGATGGTAGAGCGACGGTCTCGCTTCATGCAGGTCGACGTTCAATCCCCGACCGCCCAAGTAATTGTACACCATTTAATTTGTACTTATATACAGAAGAGTTCTTACATCTTGTACAGCCACTAGCACGCGTAGGGTTTCGAGCGATCCTTAATGTCATGTTCCCTGGAATACGACCC